>OLKM01005674.1:0-16325 GCA_900291075.1 Melanogrammus aeglefinus | reverse complement strand
TGAGCATAGACTAATATCGTGCTTTCGCCCTTTTAACCCAATAGACGACAGCACTTTAAAACGCGAAGCCTATCGACTTAGAACGATAGCTAAGTATTGTACTCTAGATTCTATGTATAGCGCGCACGCCTTTCTAAGTGTCGCCTCATGGTTCCTTTAAATAGCTGAGAAAAGCTGTTTGTAGGAGCAGAACGTCCGCGCGCCGACGTATATTGTGTGGCCCGCGACGTGATTGAGGCCACATATTGGTGGGCGGGGAGTACAAAATGTTCAGTGCTACGGCATTCACGCTAGGGATAACCCAATAGCGGTAGCCTTAAAAGGACTGCGCCCATACTCATAGAATGCTAGAGTTACAATACGTAACTATCGATGTTTTTTCTATCCTTTTTGATGTTGGTATGACTCCTTCTCATGTGGGGGCAGTGGGCTTGGCATGCAGATACAGCACCTAGCAACCGGTGGGACATTGTTGTTGTTTAACAGGCAGCACATTATTTACAGGTAGGGTAGTGACTGGCTATTGGTGTGTCCTTTCATATAAGGAGGCAATTATAGTTAAATACTTGCAGGATATCTAAATCTAGGTATGCGATTTGGGGAAAACAGCGTTGAGATTTGTTGGTTCTCTCTGGTCCCTCCCTCCCACGCGCTACCTGCTGTAGCTCTCTCCGCACGTCGTGATGCGCGTTCGATGTGAATTCAGTTACATTGATTAGGAAGACGAAACACCAGGTCCGATTCGCGAGTAATTAAACATTAGCTGCGGATACTGCATAAGAAAATAAATCAGCATCAACATATTACTCACAGAGCATAGGATAGTATCGGTAGAAAGGTAGCCGTATCAGCCAGAGCAAGTTAGCAAAAAACATAAGTGCAACTGTAATTGTTAGCAAACTACTAGGTAGTGAACGCGCACGCGCAGACCACGAACGTCGTGCCCAAGTGACGGACGTCCACAGCCAATAAAAGGAGATCGGGGCCTCGCTCTGGATTGGTCAAAGTGAACAGAGCTGGTGCAATTTTTGGGGACACACAGATGCAGGGTGAGAGCAAGGACTGTGCAGATATTCTCAGAAGCACTCTCTGCGTACATATAGCTTGATGGCTATTATGACATTTTGCTAATATTTCGAGTAAAAATTCGCCTACCCTGCATTAACTTTTATTTTATTTGTTGTGTTAAAATCTACTACTGTACTAATTGAATCTTTATGTTCTGGTGGTTATTATGTAATTACTCATTTTCTTTTGTTGTCCTCTTTTATTATGTCACTTTGGTCATGAAACAAGTTTTTTATGGAGATGCTATATATGTAGCAAATTCAATTTGGCACTTGGCAATTGCAATTAGTTATGCAATTGACAATTGCATTATGCAATTTCATATGTAATTGTCGTAAAATACGTATTCAAAGCTGTATTTATATGCAAAGTGGGACATGCAATCGCAATTAACAATTTTGCAGAAGTTCTAAATCAAAATAGAATAACATTTTGTCAAATTCTTTGAGTATCCGTTATTCAAAATAGACGTGAGCTATAGCGTTCTCACTATTGCCATCCTTCGCCTACTCTCTCGTGTGTTCGATATTCAAATGCATCTTCTAATCGCACTACGGATTCTACCTACGCATCCAGTGATGCGAGTTCATTGCGGAATTCAGATAGGATTGATAGAGTAACGAAAACGTCATGTGCGAATTGGCAGGTAATTAAGCCATTCAGTGTCTGAGACATGCTACGTACATGTCGTAGTTTCACACATCAGTTCGTGTCAGGTCCATGGTCACAATGGTAGAGATTAGTTGATGCGCCCCGCAAGTTTGGCAGATTATGTTGACCGCCTTTCCGTCCTTTTTCAGTTATTACTACGTAGTAATAGGGCACAATGGTAGTGCCTAAAATATGACGTGCCACGTGCGTGGATGATCAAGCCGGTCTGACAGAGGAAGTGAGTAGTTCTCGCCCAGACGGTGAAATTGGTGATATGTGCCACTGTTGCAATATTGACTTTTGGATTGCTACTTTGATTCCTCTTGGATAGTCCTTGTGGATTGCGTTTTGGGATCATTTCGATTCCTATTTGGATTCTGCGTTTTGGATTCCAACTTGGATTTCGTTTTGGAATCGCGTTTGCGGATTGAAATGTCATTTTATAGTTGGCAACACTACGGAGCGTGGCGAAGTGGATTGCAATCTACGGGGTACAGCTATAGCTCTTTTCTTTTTGTATAAGGAACTCAAATGACATTTGACACAAATGTTTATCTATTTTATTTTTAGGAACTTTTTGTGCAAATTTAAATGAGGATTGCATTTGGCAATTTCGCTATGTGCATATTAAATGCATTAGCACTTTGAATAACGTAATTTACAATTACATTATGAAATGTGTAATGCATTGTCAATTGCACAACGGTAATTGCAAATTGCATTTCCATTTGAATTTTGCTACATATATGCTTCCATAAAGTTTGGGCATGTTGTGTATTTGTTTGTAATGAGACCTATCTGCGCGGAGTGATTTAGTCTACCGGTGATACGGTCACTCGCGCAGTAAATTAATCAGTCTCGCGTAGTCGGCCACTCGCGAAGTTTTTTTGCTAGCATCCTGCAGTTGGAAACCGCACGGTGCGGACGTAAAGTCGAGAACTATAAGCAAATAGGAATATTCGTGTGTTTCGTGCTGTCGGCTAGCAACGGTGTAATCTGCAGACGTGAGGTGCGTTTGCAGTCCGCGTCTGGCGCTAGTGTGTTCTGGTGGGGAAGAGCGCTATCCAGGAGCGCACGCTGCTGCGGCCCGTCGTCCCGTGTTTCCTCGTGGTGAAGAGCGCTATCCAGGAGCATGCGCTCTTTGGCCCAGTGCGCCAGTGGACCCAGGAAGAGGCTGTCTCCTCTCTGATCCAGACGTGGTTCGTGAGGCGGGTATCAAAATCACTCTACCAGCCACACTGCGGGGATCTTCAACCCCATCTGACGAGGGAGGTGACCCTAGCTTCCACGCCCCATTGATCCGCTGTTTCGACTCACACCTTTGCCACCTTTGCACTCCATCGATGCACCAACGATTCACGGCGCCGCTACTACGAGCACGAGGACATCTTTAGGCATTAGGGCCTCAGGTCGGATTCCGTCTTGGATTGTCCGGTCTGTGTGATTGCGTTAAAGGGAGGTACATCATTGGGGAGGTAGAGTGTGAGTGTGTATTGCAGTGTTTATGGTGGCAATGTCTTTTGAATATGCGTATCTCTAGGGCAGTTTTATCGTAGTGGATTGCAATGTCACGGGAGCGTTTTGGTCTTCTCTCACTCTTTGTATAAATAGAACTCAAAGGTTTTTATATTATTGTTGTTATATTCCTTGAGTCAGATTACATCATTTGGTAAATTATGCAGTCCTTTATATGCTACGGTAGCTTTCTTCTCTTCTTCTTCTTCTTTTATGGTCTTTTGTTCTAGCTTGCTAACTTACATTAGCATTACCGCCACCTACTGGCTTATTTATGCGTTGCTGTCTTAACTATTGTACCGCTGAGTTACCACGTAATTTCAATATTGCATTTTATCAATTTGAATTTTTTCTATATCCATATGCTTCCATAATAGCTTATCTCTGACCTCTTCCTTGATATATTCACGTATCAGTATTTATACCTTAATTGTCTGCCAAGTATCTGCATATTGTCGTCTCTCTACTTCATACGTCCTACACGCTGTTCATTACAATGATCTAAGTTTCCTGCTCCTCGTAGTCGGACCACCTCGCTGTGTAATTTTTTTTGCTAGCATACCTGCAGTTGGAAACCGCACGGTGCGCGAACTGTCAGTCGTGATATTACAGTATATTAGCTATGCTTCGTGTGTTTCGTGGCTCTCCTCTGCATCTGAGTTGTATCGGCACGACGGTAGTGCCGTTTGTCAGTCCGTCTCGTCTGCCGCTAGTTGTCATTTCTCGTGGGAATAGAGCGCTATCCATCTAGCACGCGTATCGCGGTCCAGTCGCCCGTGTTTTCTCGTGTTGAAGAGCGCTATACCAGGAGCATGCGCTCGTGGCCCAGTCGCCAGTAGGGACCCAGGAAGAGGACTGTTATCTCCCTCGATCTCAGACGTGGTTCGTGAGGCGTTTATTCATAACCCCCTACCAGGCTGCACCGCCGATCTTCACCGCCATCTACAAGGGAGGTGTCCCCTCTCCAACGCCTCGCCCTTTGTATCCGGCAGTTTCGACTCACCCCCTTTCCCCTCCCACCACTCCACGTGCACCAACGATCCAGCGGCGCCGTCACTACGAGCCTACAGAGGACATTTCGTTTAGGCCCACCGAGAGGGCCTCAGATCGGACCGTTTGTGTGTTGCGGGTCTTGCTGTGATTGGGTTTAAAGGGAGCAGATACATCATCTGGAGAGAGGTGAGAGTGTGAGTGTTGTGTGATTGAAGTGTTTTATATGGCAATGTTGTTTTAATGTGTATCTCTAGGGCAGTTTAATTGTCTTGCATTAAATTGTTAAACGTAGCTTTTGGTGCTCGCTCTCACTCTTAGTTAAATCCATGTAACACAGGTTATTATTATATTGACTTTGGCTGTATAGATTCCTTGAGTCAGATTACATCACTTTGGTAATTATGCAGTCCTTTATATGCTACGGTACTTTCTTCAGTAGGTGTACATTTAATATGGCGCCCGAACAGCGTCTATCCGTGACGTAGTCGGGCCCATTCCGAATGCATTGGTTAACATCTCGTGATGCGTTTCACGAAAAAAGTCGAACAATCGTACTCTGGGACACGATTCAATAGATTAACGTTTCGTGTGCATGAGCACGAGATCTCGTGATACCGGGTTGAGTTGTATGTATGCAATACGTGGTAGTTGAGGTAGTAGTTTATTTAATAATGCTGATGAATCTAATGCTGGTGTTTGTTTGGGGCCCCTGGTAAGAGCCAGCTCTGTGCTCAGCGCTCTGTGTCAGTCTCTTCCCCTCAGCAGCTGCAGCAGGTTCCTGCTGTAACAGCTCAGTGTCTGCGCAGTGTGACTGAGGGAGGTTTTTGTACGGCTCTCAATCACTGTGTGAACACATAAACACTGTTAGAATAGTGGACACTCTGACAGTGATAAACTGCTGCATCTTCACGCTGGGCGCTGTTGATGGTCAGAAAAGTCAGTGCTGCCTCCACTGCCACTAAACCGAGCTGGTGTTGGTGATACAAGTGTATTTGTATCTCTTATGATGAGCTTCGGGGCTTCTCCAGGTTTCTGTTGGTACCAGTATAGATCATCGCTATGAATGGCTGGGTTTGTTTTACAGGTCAGAGTGACTGTGGATCCTGGAGTAAAAGACACCACTGGTCATTGGCGGCTGGTGGAATTTATTTGAGGGGGGGCTGAACGTTTGCATTCCAAACCCCTGTAGGGGGGTCTGGGGGCATCCTCCCCCAGAAGATTTTTTTGTGATTTTCACAAACAAACGAAGCATTGTGGTGCATTCTGACAAAATAATAAAGGCAAAATAGAACATTTACTTAACAAAGAGACGATGGGGGGCCAGGGAACTAAGTTTTTAAGTTAATATATTTGCCTTGTAGAATTCAGCAACATTAAGAGTGCAAATACAAAAACTGAATTACACATTTGGTAACTGTGTGTGTGTGTGTGTGTGTGTGTGTGTTACGGCCAAGCCATTGTGTTGGTAACTTCACTCATAAATATATCTACATACTGCATTAGTATGCATTTAAACCAATACAATGAAATATGAATTCCACACACTTGTGTGTGGTGATTCAAGACACACTTAAGGCATGATGCCACCATAGGTTTGAAGAGGACTGTATACAATATGCACACTGAAGGCATGATGCCACAATAGGTTTTTTCAAAATTGCATTGGCATCCCCACAGCTAGTTAACCAAGCCTTTCGATCGAACCAAACTCGGGAAAAACTTCTCTTGTAGGAGCAGGGCTCCAGACTAACATTTTTCACTAGGAGCACAGTGGCCCCTAACTTAAAATTTTAGGGGCGCAAGCAGAAAATTTAGGAGCGCACACCGAAATCAACTTGCAAAGTTTTCCTATAATGTTCACTGTATTACTGATATAAATACTTTGACAATAAATGCAGAAACTACAATCTTATAAATTCATATTTTATTGTGCAACAGTTTTAACATTAACCAGTTAAACCAGCTTAAAAATACAAAAGTGAATATTTATCCTGTGCTGAACAATAACAACAAGTTTATAGATGCATAACTTGTGCCTAAACACTTCCTAGAAAAGATGTTTCAGACTGGCACTGTGTTTGGTCAATGTGTCATGTTTTAACATTATGTTTAACGTTACTTGGTAGAAAGTACGAGCTGATAGTTCGCTTCGCCGCCATTTTCCATTGTTTGATGCCGGTATGTGAAATCTGTGGATTCGCGCGATAACTCCAAAGAACCCGCCTCTTTTCACCATTAGCCTATCACAGTGGTCATTCGCCCCCCCCGCTCTCACACCATTGGCCAGCCGTCTCCTTTTGGAGTAAATGTCGCTTGGCAAACCAGCTCATTTTTGCATTACCGCCAACTAGTGGACTGTAAATTTGTCAGCAAAAAAAAAAAAAAAAAATCGGCAAATTTACTTTGTCGCGCGCATGCGCGAGTAGATTAAAGATTTACTCGCACTGTCACAGATTTTGGTCGCAAAATGCGACCATTTGGTCGCAGTCTGGAGCCCTGAGGAGGCTTTATCCTTTTCTCTTGTTTCTTGGTTAATGTTAACTTCTGGCTTGTCTGGTCCGAGTTCTTTTACTTGCAGTTTTTCTGCGAATGTTCTTCTTTCAAAGGGATTCAAAAGTAAAGATTTAACTGAATTAGGGCGTAGCTGAACTCCCATGGAAACAGTGATAGCAGCACGCGAAGTCGCCATGTTGCTCATCTCTGCGGTAGGCCTACTTGCAAATGCGCGGTTACGCGCAGTGGACGGTGCACTGCGCTTGGGGCTGAATCTTCAGCGCCCCAAAGCCACAAAATTCGACGACGCTGATTGGCGGAATTATGTACTTTTCTGCCTAGCAATGGGAGAACCATTGGCTAATCATTCAGGCTTGTGGGGCTGAGTGAAAGGCGCCCCACGGAAGTAATCTGCTTCACCAAAATGAACGTTGAACATGTAAGTGAATGAAGATTTAATTATGGGGTATAATATCTAAAGATATTCTAAAGTAAATTCATTATTCGAATGCAATTAAAATAGATTGATTCTCAAAATGAGAAAGATTATTAAAATATATATATATATTTATTTTTTAAAAAAGATCGCCGGTCGGCGGGAGGGCGGCGCCCCAGCGCCCTCTATAGGCGAGCCACCACTGCCACTGGTGTCTGAGTCACCGTCACCTGACTGCTGGTTCCTATAGAAAACAAACAATGAGTTATCCAATAGAAAACAAACAATGAGTTATCCAATAGAAAACACAGGCAAACAAAGAAGGGTGGTCCACATTTTGATTGAGTGGAATGAACCAACCTGTTAAGGATCCACAGAGCACTGTCCAGAAAAGGAGGGTGAGGTGATTCATGGTGTCCAAGGTTTCTGGGGTGTTGAGTGACAGCTCCGAGTCCTGCAGTGTTGAACTCAGAGGACTTTAACCCCTCTCAGAACCCCAGTTTCACATGAGCATGCAAAGCTTCCTCTATATGTAAATGGCCTGTTTCCACTCATCAGATGGGGGTGAGAGTGACTGCAGACATTCTCGGGGGACCACTCTGGTTTAATAATTTAAACATTTAAACTGGTTTAAACATTTTAATAATGGGGACCACTCTGGTTGTGTGGATGTCCTTGTAAAGTGTATCCACTGTATTCAGTGGACCAGGGTCAGTCACAGAGACACTGCTGCTGAAATGACCCATGTGTGTCAAACAGACATTCTGTCATTTCACAAAATAGTAGTTCAGAGAGATGTAAAGGTTTCTGCAGATACAAACTAAGAAATCATGTCTTAAAGTACATAGGAACCAGAGCATAGTGAGTGGGGGAAACATATTCCTAATGTCCTAATGAGTCAAAGACCAAACAGATCACTAAGATGTGTTTCATTAAACTTATTCTGTGAGCAGCGAACTGTAGCTATTCAAATTATATACAGTTTTAGCAGATGTGCACCATGTCTCTTGAGTGACAGAAAGTCAGAGGAAATATATGGCTGAGGTTTTCAAAAGTCTCTTGGGATTCCAGTGAAAGTTGTGTGTGTGTGTGTGTGTGTGTGTGTGTGTGTGTGTGTGTGTGTGTGTGTGTGTGTGTGTTGTGGTGTGTGTGTGTGTGTGTGTGTGTGTGTGTGTTGTGTGTGTGTGTGTGTGTGTGTGTGTGTGTGTGTGTGTGTGTGTGTGTGTGTGTGTATCTCCATACCAGGTCAGCGGCGTTATCTGGGGACAAGATAGATAGATAGATCCTTTAATAATCCTTCACAGGAAATTACAATGTCACTGCAGCGTACGGACAGACATAACATAACAAAACACAAAACACACATTCCCTCATATAGCTAAAATACTTAAATACTTAAAAACTTAAACAATAAATACAATAATAAATACTACAAAGTGCAAAGTTATTTTTGTGCATTATAAAAACGTATGGCAGCTGGTATACAGGACGTCCTGTACCGCTCCGTTTTGCACATTGGTACAATTAGTCTCTGACTGAAGGTGCTGTTCTTGATCACCTTCAGGGCGTGGAGAGGGTGAGAGGGGATAGTCATTATTGAGGCCAGTTTGTTGAGGATTCTGGCCTCTGCCACCTGCTGGACCTTTAGCTGCTCAGCCCGTCTACTGAGCTGGCCTTCCTGATCAGCTTGTCCAGTCTGTTTTTGTCCGCTGTGCGGGCACCTTCTCCCCAACATGCCACAGCGAAAAACAGAGCACTGGCCACCACTGAGTGGTAGACAGTGCACAGTAGGGGTTGGCAGATGTTAAATTACCTTAGTCTCCTCAAGAAAAAGAGTCGACTTTGTCCCTTCTTGTACACAGCTGCACACCAAGGTACCTGTGGTTGGCGACCATCTCCACCACAGTGCCCCCGATGCTGATTGGTGTTGGTTGAGTCCTCCTCCTCCCCCTCCTGTAATCCACAACTATCTCCTTTGTCTTTGTGGTTTTGAGATGGAGATTATTGTGTGTACTCCACTCCACAAAGTTGTCTACGGTGTCTCTGTACTCCCTCCTCATTTTCCCCCTTTAATGAGGCCAACCAACAGCTGTGTCGTCTTAAATATTTTTGCAAGAAGCAGCTGTTAGTGTTGTGTTTGTAATCCGCTGTGTAGATGGTGAACAGGAATGGAGCCAGAACAGTTCCTTGTGGAGCCCCTGTGCTGCTGAGGATGGTGCATGAAATATTGTTCTATAGGTGCACATACTGTGGTCTGAGATAAAGGTAGTCCAAACACCCACCGTACCAGTAATGGATCCACCTTCATCATCTCCATCTTCTCCCCTAGCAGACATGGCTGAATGGTATTAAAGGCAGATGAGAAGTCAAAGAATGTTATCCTTACAGATGCATCAGGGGTGTCCAGATGCGTGTATGCCCTCTGCAGCATGTAAATGAGGGCATCATCAACACTGATGTTAGGTTGATATGCAAACTGTAAAGGGTCCATTTGTGTAAATACACTAGTCCTGATGTAGGAGAGGACAAGTCTCTCAAATGTCTTCATGATATGTGAAGTGAGCGCTACTGGTCTGTAGTCATTGTGGTGCGTGGGATGGGTCTTCTTTGGGACAGGTACCAGGCAAGATGTTTTCCACAGTCTTGGGACCTTCTGTAGGCGCAAGCTCAGGTTGAACAGGTGTGTAAGAATACCACACAACTCTGAAGAGCAAGTCTTCAGTAGCCTTGGGCTGATGTCATCGGGCCCCACTGCTTTCCCGGGCTTCAGCCTGTACAGCATCATCTTAACCTGGGAGTATGGAAAGCCATAGGTGGGGTTGCTGGTGGAGTAGGAGGTGAGAAGAGGGGACTCTGTGCAGGTGACATCTCAGGAGTGTTGGAGAGGGGAAGGGGAGGTGGTGAGGAAGCAGCATTGGTCAGCAGTCCAGGTAGGGGCGGCTGGGGTGGTGTGGGGCAGTCAAATCTGTTGAAAAATCTGTTCAGATCATTGGCCAGACTCAGTTCACCATCAGAGCAGTGTACTCCCCGCTTCATTTGCTTCATGCCCGTGATCTTTCGCATTCCAGCCCATACCTGCTTCACTCCATCCTGCTGCAACTGTTGTTCTAGTTTGAGCTGATATGCTTCTTTCCCCTCCTTAATCCTCACCTTCAGTTCCTTTTGAAGTTCTTTGATTTTATTCCTGTCACCCTCCCTGAAAGCCTTTTTCTTCTCATTTAGTAAGGCCTTCAGGCTGCTGGTTATCCATGGTTTGTTGTTAGGGAAGCAACGAATTACCCTGGATGGCATGATGTTGTCATACCAGAAATTGATGTAATGCATTCTGTTAGACCGTCAATTTCTTCCCCATAGTCCTCACAGAACACATCCCAATCTGTTGTCTCAAAACAGCACCTCAGGGCTTCATCAGCCTCAGGATGCCAGGCTTTTGATGTTCTGGTGGTAACAGGCAGCCTCTTTGCAGCTGGGTTGTAGGAGGGAGAGAGATGTAGCATGTCGTGGTCTGATCGACCAGGAGGGGGCAGTGCTGTACATTTGTATGCATTTTTCACATTTGCATACAAGAGATCCAGTGTTTTAACACCTCTAGTTTCACATTCAATAAACTGTTTAAAAGTGGGCAAAATCTTACATAGACAGACATGGTTGAAATCTCCAGACACAACAATGAACGCCTCTGGGAACTTGGACTGAAGTCTCGCGATAGTGGTGTGAAGCTCGTCACACGCGACTTCCGCCTTGGCAGATGGTGGAATGTAAACAACAACTATCACCACAGTGAACTCTCTGGGTAGGTAGTATGGCCTTAAACTAACCGCTAAAAGTTCAATATCCTTGTTGCATACCCGTTCTTTGACAGTAGCATGATTAGGGTTACACCATTTGTTGTTGACGAGCAGTAAAAGCCCCCCTCCTTTCTGCTTACCGCTCGCTCCGGTGTCCCTGTCTCGCTCGTATACACTCTGTGCACGACGAAAATGCTAACTTCCTGTTTGAGGGCGGAAGTTGAGCCTCTAGCTTCCGCTTGGCGGTTTGTTGACATTAGCCGGCTGGTGGTGTGAGGTTATTGTTCGCAATGGATCGGAAAAAACGATTTACTTTTCAAAGGGCAGTCGGTGGTAATAACCACCATTGTTGTGTGCCACTTTGTACAGCCGGGGGGAGATTCAACAAAGTTTTGAGCTTTCATAGTTTCCCAAAGGAACCTACTTTACGCGCCCAGTGGCTTGTGAAAGTCAGAAGAGAAGGTTTCACCCCAACCACCAGCTCTAGAGTGTGTAGTCGACACTTTGAGCAAGAAGACATAGTTATCTCTTCTGCTGGAAAGCGGTGTCTTCGACCAAATATTATTCCATCCTTGTTCGGTTGGAATAATTACACCAAAAAACCTCAACGGCCCGGAGTTTGGGATCGCCGGCCTCGAGCAACCCAGGCTTTGGACCGCGCCCCCGAGGATGACACCACCCCCGAGGATGACTCCACCGTGGAGTTGGAAGTGGGTGAAAACAGTGTCTCTTGATGTACTGAGTTGGCTTCGACACCTCTGATGGAAGACCACGATTACACAGCCAGCTCTTTCATCGTGGTCGACCGTGAGAAATTTGAGAGCATGTCGAGGCAGATCGAGGAGCTCACACGGCAGATCGAAACACTGCACATGGAGAGATTTGGATTGCAACGGTTTTCTACATCACCAAGTGACATTCGCTACTATACCAGGTAAGAAATGTTGAACCTGAACTTTTCTAATTATCACACAAGCATTTCACTTGCCTCCCATCTGTATGATTGATTTGAATGATGATTATATTGGAATGTTTTAATGTAATATGAATGCCATCACCATAAAAGCTATGTCCTGTTTGCATGCAGATTTCCATCATATGAACATTTGATGGCCTTTTGGGATCTAATTCAAGAGGCAACAAGCAGAATGGTGAGAGTCACCAGTGGTCAGAAGAACCTCTCCACCAGTACATCCACTGAGACCCCTATGAACAGACCAACAGTAAGTTTTACAATAAACATATACCACCGGCTCGGTACATGTGGATCACACATTTTGCTGGTGACTGCCACAGAAGAGGCAGTTAACTGTGTATTGTTTCTGCTCAGCTCTGTGCATGCACCACATATTTTAAACACCCTAGTTTGTGTATGTTATCATTGTGTTGTAGTGCTTCTATCTACAGTATCTAATACAGTGACATTTTCCCTAGAAACTGCTGCCAATTGACGAGCTCTTCCTCTTCCTCAACTACCTGTCAACCGGCTGTACACAAAGGGAGCTTGGTCACAAGTTCAATATCCACAGAGCAACAGCAAGCAGAATAATTGTGACGTGGTCCAACTTTTTGTATACTTTGCTCGGATCGCTCTCCATCTGGATGACCAGCAGATCAGTGAGAGAAAACTGCCCCACAGATTTCAATGGGACCTATGAGAACACCCAGGTCATCCTTGACTGCACAGAGATGAGATGCCAAGCCCCTACCTCCCTTCTGCTTCAAAGTGAGGTATTCTCCGCCTACAAGTTGCACTGTACCTTCAAAGCACTTATTGGCATGTCCCCCCATGGAGCATTGACATTTGTGTCAGCACTTTGTGAAGGCTCCATCAGTGACAAGGAGATTTTCCGTCACTCCGGCATCACCTCTCTCCTAACACCCGACATGGAGGTTATGGTAGACAAGGGGTTTTTGATAGATGAGCTAGTTTCTGGGAAAATGCATCGCCCTGCTTTTATGCACAAACAGGAGCAAATGTCAGAGGTAGACATCCTTAAAACCCAGTCGATTGCACGCCTGAGAGTCCACGTGGAGAGGCTCATTAGAAGGGTCAAAGAAAACAAACTTTTTGACACGGTCATCCTTCTCTCTATTTGTGGCAGTATAAATCAACTGTTCACTGTTGCATGTCTCCTCTCCAATTATCAGTACGGACCCCTGGTCAAGAAATGGATGGTCTGATTTTCTGGTGGCCAGGTATCCTTATCCATGGACTCCCACACCATACTTTCCTAGCAAAATAAACATGCTATTTAACCATACTCCATACTGCTTTTTTTTTTTTTTAAGTGATTTGTTGTTACTCTTTAAATAAAACTGCTTTACTTCATAAATGTAGTCTACAGCTTTGTTCTGTGTCCTATTGGCTGTGATGGATTTTTTTAAAGATGCAAAGGACCATTTATCTGTAATTCAGAAAGGAAAAACACATCATATAGATTTCAAGTGAAATGTATTTGAAAGAGTAAAATTTCATTAATCGTTAGCATGACGTGTCACTGTCTGTTACGAACCTCTGCTCGTTAAAGAGGTGCAACAAAAAGGAGGGAGACAACTGATAAAATGTTTGAATACGTTATCATTTATTGAAAAATCAAGGGATAGGGGGGAATTAAATAAAGAGAAAGGAGATTGCCCTTCAATAAACAAAGCATTCAAATGAACATGTACAATTAACTTAATCATTAGTCACATAAGATTTAAAGGAGTCATCTGCTAAAATGAAATCAACAACTCATGCCACTGCCAGGTATTTGTCCATGTATACATTGAAGAAAAACATGTCAATCCCACGCTTCATTGTTAGCATCATGCCCTCATCCCTCTGGATGAAAACATCATCCTGGGCAGAGACAACAAAATGCACCAACTCATACCTGTGACCAACAGTTGGCCCTGAACTTGCCAATAGTAGGCATGGGTCGGTTTGAGCTGCACTGAACCACTTATTATCTTGAGATAAGGTGCGTCTATGTAATTAGAAATGTTGGGACATTTTATCTCTAAAAGGCCAAACTCTGGCTGTTCTAATTGGTCAAAAACAACCCCATCCGGCGAGGCACCAATCCAAGGTGCATCTGGGTGTACTACAAACCCACATTTGTAGTGGTTGACTCTCTTTATCTGGCAGTACTCCCAGACTGCATCAGCCTCCAACTCCAAACCCCTCTTCATAGCTGCGGTCTGCCGTATCCCTCTAAGAATCCGTTCCGCAAGTCCCTCTTCAGAGGCCTTGCCCACATGACAGACTTCTCTGAAACGAGATGCTGTCACCCGTGGTTTCCGAACATTGTACCAATCGGCACACAAGCTCTGCTCTCGGGTACCACATTCGATCTTATGGGCCAAATCCTCGGTGACTTGAAGACTTTGCATGTGCAGTTGTTTTCTGGAACACGCAAACATGCACTCTGATGGCTCAAGTCTGTAGGCCTGGAGTGGCAACGATGGAGGGGGTTTGGCATCATGGAGAGCCTTTACCTGGTCTTTGGCAGGTTGCTGGTACGACACGGGACTTCCATGTTGAACCTTTCCAAACAGCGAGTCCACTAGTGGAATATCTGCAGTTATCCCCATGCTGCAGATCATAGGGCGGTCAGCAGCAGCAAAGTCTTTGTATACCTCCAACACCCGAAGAACTGAGAGGTCAGGAAGTTCCCAATGAAGACCTTTTGTACAGTTTGCTCCTGTATTTTAGAAAAAACACACACACACACACACACACACACACACACACACACACACACACACACACAGGTTTTTACTACCCGGTGAGCCCCACTGACTGGGAACAGTCTGGTGGGGTCCACCCTTTCTGAAGGGTCTAGAGACTTGATTTTAACTGCTAAAATCATTATAAATTCATGTGAAAATCACTTGAAACTTCAAACACTAATAATTAAAAAAAAAAAAAAAAACCTGAATTTTGGCCCCGTGGGGTCTGGCAGTGTTGAGTCAATTGGGATACCATCAACCCCACTGATAGGTACTGCATGATTCATTGCAAGCATTTAATCAAACTGATGTTGGATTGAAACCTTCATTTTTACAGACAGTAATAAATGAGATCAAACTGAATAGACGAGATTCCTTCAAAAGCATCATCAGTAATATCACTTCATACTGAGTTATGGAAAGATAATGGATCATTTACCTGGCCTCTTTAAGATACCATGCTTGCTGCTGCTCCAACTGAATACTCAGTGGTTTAACATTAGGTTATCTTAACCCCTGCACCTTGTTACTCAATACCTCACAATCAATTTACACAATAGCCACTCATATTTAGGATTCTATAAATGGCCAAAGTTTGAGCTAGATTTTTCTTTTATATTTTAAAGCTATTTACGAATTATAATTGAATACTTGTCTGTTTTTCATTAGATCATCCAACAGGTATGACAAAATCTGTTTTTATTGAATCTAAACACCAGATGTGTTTAGATTGTGTATTCCAAAATGCATCTGGTAGATTCCGTCTGGAAAAAATGTAGACCTACAAGGAGATAAAAATGCTCATACCACCACTGACACCAAAACCTTAATTTTGAAAGGGCATTGCATAGTAAACATTGGTGAGAAAAAGTGCAGTGAGCGTCTTTAAGTTAGGACCCCACCGATACGAATTTTGTTCGGGCTAATGCCCATAAAAATCAAATACATTGAAGGCATCTCGGCGGGAAGAAAATACACCTTATGTGTCGCTACATTGAACAACATACTAAAATTACTAGTAGCAACAGATTTAGAATTATAGATGGCAGATAATTTTATTTAAAGAAGAACTTGGATTCACACGGGTGGGGAACTATTTTCTGTGGAAAATATAGATGTTCACCAATTTGTAAAAAATAAAGCGTGCAAGTATTGGCAGTGTGTCAATACAGACAGTTTATTTCTAACATGTCTACATAAATATACACGGCCTGGCCCAAAGAAATAAATCACCAAGCTCTGTCAAGAAATGTTCCTATTTATGCATGGAAAAGGGGATTTTTTTTTTCAACTGAATTAGTATATGTTTACTAAACTAAATAATACTCTTATATTGTGTAAAAAATAAAACTATACAACACAATGTATTGTAGTAATAATAATATAAAAATACAATGTGAAAGCTGATCCATACAGAAGAAAACTGCAGTACTAAAAAAAAAACAAGAACAGTTTAGAACACTTTAGAACAGTTTACACTACAGAACAAGTGCATTATTCAGTACTGTCTTTTGGCCATCTTACGCTGAATGGCTGATATTCTATTTTTGACATAAAACTTCACTGCCTTCCAGCTTCTTCCATGAAGTTCTTTAGGTGAAGCCTTAATGCAGGCAACACATTGGGCTTTACCTGGTACTTTACCAGAGGTGATGTGTGCCATC
>OLKM01005673.1:0-16335 GCA_900291075.1 Melanogrammus aeglefinus | reverse complement strand
CTGCAATATAAAAATTACCGGAAAGTTTAAGTTAGTATTTGGGAATAATTATAGACGATCAGTTGAACTATAAAAGCCATATTAAGAAAATGTGTAAAACCATTAATGCTGGTTTATGATTATAAGAAACTGTTTGACTTTTAACTGTGCTTTTGTTTTTCTGAATTCTATGATTATCTCACACATATCGTATGCCTTAACCACGTGGTCACAGGCTCAGCAGTCATCAATTAAGGCCATAGATTATCTTTATAATCAAGCATTAAAAGTCCTGGACAAGAATAGAATAAGATATCATCACTGCCAAATTTCTAAGCTAAATTAGTTTCCTTACACTTAGTTCAATTGATCTAAAAAAGGCCTACATAACGCTTCTCCCGAACTGCTCTGCAAAACAATAAAAAGACTACAAAGTGGTACAACATCCACAACCAGAGCAACATTAAAAGGCAATTGTAATATCCCCTTCCGAATAATCTATTTTTGCTCAAGCTGCCTTTTCAATAAAACGGGCAAAGTTATAGAACTCACGGCCAAACCACTTGAAACATATCCCTAAATTTTTCACATTCAGAAGAAACACAAAAATGTGGCTAATTCAGCAACAATCTTGCTCTTATTTTTTTTTTTACAATGTGAGGCTCTGTATGTCTTATTTTTTTTCTGTTTTAAAAAATGTTCTGTATTTTTTTTTTCAACAAAAGCCCGGCCTACTGGGGGACGAAGTTCCGTGGAAAGCTTTAGCTAAAAACACTTTGAGGCATGCTCAGCCAGTCTATCACGTTTACCGTCACCTTCTTTAGCAAGGCAGTGGCCGTCTTGGAGGTGTGTTTGGGGTCGTTATCATGCTGGAATACTGCCCTGTGGCCCAGTTTCGAAAGAGGGGGGTCATGCTCTGCTTCAGTGTTTCACAGTACATGTTGGCCTTCATGGTTCCCTCAATGAACTGTAGCTCCCTAGCGCCAGCAGCAGTCATGCAGCCCACAGACCCATTGACAATTCCCAACCCACATGCTTGACTGTAAGCAAAACACTTGTCTTCGTACTCCTCACCGGGTTGCCACCACATATGCCTTGACACCATCTGAACCAAGTAAGTTGACCTTGGTCTCATCAAACCACAGGACATTGTTCCAGTAAAACTTGTCTTTAGCAAACTGTTTGCGGGCTTCCTTGTGCATCATTTGTTGAAGAGGCTTCTTTCTGGGACGACAGCCATGCAGACCAATTTGATGCAGTGTGCGGTGTATGGTCGGTCTGCCCACTGACAGGCTGACCCCCCACCCCTTTAACCTCTGCAACAATGCTGGCAGCACTCCTTATTCTTACTCCATATCCAAAGAAGACCTCTGGATATGACACTCAGCATGATCCCCTCTCTTCGGAAACTCTTTCCCAGCATAACGACCCTAAGCACACCTCCAGGACGACCACTGCCTTGCTAAAGAAGCTGAGGGTAAAGGTGATGGACTGGCTGAGCATGTCTCCAGACCCAAACCCTATTGAGGATCCTAAAATGAAAGGTGGAGGAGCGCATGGTCTCTAACATCCATCAGCTCTGTGATGCCCTCAAGGACGAGTGGATGAGGATTCCCGTGGCAACCTGTGAAGCTCTGGTGAACTCCATGCCCAAGAGGGTTAAAGCAGTGCTGGAAAATAACACTTTGGGCCCAATTTGTACATTTCACTTAGGGGTGTACTCACTTTTGGTGCCAGCGGTTTAGACATTAATGGCTGTGTGTTGACAGTACATTTACACTGTTAGACAAGCTGTACACTGACTACTTTACATTGTATTAAAGTGTCAATTCCTCAGAGTTGTGCAATGAATAGATTTATTAAAATATTTACAAAAATGTGAGGGGTGTACTCACTTTGTGCGATACTGTATAAATGAAGTCCCTCAATCTTAATTGGCTTAACATCATGACCAGTATTCTGAAACATCCATTAACATCCACATATGCCTCAAACAATGTCAGGCTTACAGCTCATGTAAATAGTTGTGAAATAATGTTCTTGTCTGTATAATGGTTTGATTACTCTACCGTTCTGTTTGATATTGTGGAAAGGATGTTAGTGAATGATTCAGGAGCATGATTTTTCTTAAAACAATAGTTGAAAATCAGTGTTGGGGCTAACGCGTTACAAAAGTAATGCATTAATGTAATTCATTTCTTTTTGCTGTAGCGCGGTACTGTAAGGCATTACACAAAGAAAAGGCTAATATTTTACTTGGTACAAATCTCAGTAAAGCAATGCAGAAATTAACTAAATGAAAGTATGTTGTCTTTATACAAATTCTCCAAGGCCGCGAGATTCGCATTGGAGAAATCTGCGCAAATGTTCCTTCCTTACTGCTAGAGGAGAAGATCACGGCAGCAGCAGAGTCAAGGGGGGCCGGTTGTAGCCTTTTCGCTCGGTTCTCCGTATTCAACCAGTAGCTAGAATGGACAAAAAGGACTACAACCAGACCCACTATCCGTTTCCGGTCAAGGAGCAATGGTCTTTTCCAATCCCCCCGGAAATCAATTGGATTTACAAAATCAAATAAAACCAGGCAGAAACTGTATTTCGCTACGATACTTGATTTGGAACATCAACAAACAGTAATAGTCACTCGGTGATTTTCACTTTTCTGAAAATAAACGTCTAGGACAGTTTTGTGAATAACCATAACCAGCCATTTGTGAAGCAAGCAGGGAGGATTAGAAATGAGCCAAATACCCGAGACAGGACCAATTGTCAAAATTGTGGTGTCACCCACTCTATTTCATCCTAGACAAATCAGAAATGGGTCTCATGTTGTTGCCTACCGTAGTAGGCTGTAGCTCTATTGATTTCAATATGAATGCCTAAAGTTACAGTATTTCTATTATAAAATGTATTGCACCATGAGCCATAACTGCGACCATTGTATTGGATTGCACTTGTGTTAACCTAGCTCAGTCATTATGCCGTACCACATCACCTCCTGCTGTGTAATGAGCTGCATTGAATACCAGACGATATATATTGAGAACACCAAATCCATATTTCCTGTTATTTTGGTAAAGTAAATGCAAAAGTAATGTAAAAGTAGTCTGTAAATGCTTACCAAATTCAAAGACAGTAACATTGTAATGTAACTAATTACTTTGAAATGGACGTAATAGTAACAAGTAATAAAATAATGCATTTACTCCTTATTGAAAGTAACTTGCCCGACACTGTTGAAAATAAACAAAGTCAAATTACAACCAAAAGCTTCAGTCATTGAAAGACCCAAAGCCCAGATTTTTTTTATTTAGTTTTACAAATCAAGAGTAGGCCTGATTTGACTGGGCTTTGCATCCATTCCTTCTGCCCTTGTAGTCCAAGACATGCTGCCCAACGGCTTTGAAAGTACAATGCTGCCCACTTGATGGAATTTGTATCAATTTTATCATCACAATTATCCCTTCCTGCTATTTTGTAGTTCACCCGAACACCCTGAAACAACTGAGTCTCACAATACTTTATTGCCACCGTACGCTACTAAAACAGGCAAGCAGGCGCCAATGGCAGCAAGCGTCAGTCTCCTCCCTCCCTTTAAAAACCACCAGCCCCCAATGGTCAACACACATCAGTATATACGCTACATCACTCAGTCATATGTAGGTAGGTCAACACACAACAGTATATACCACATCACTCAATCACAGCGGCAGTGCGAGGTGGGCGCTAGAGGGTCGCTTACAGTCTCCTTCGATGGAAAACGGTGCACGTGCCCCTCTAAGCTCCCCTCCCGAAACCCCTGGTAACTTTGATGTTTATGGAAAAGATATGTTTTTAAAAAATAATGTGGTGAGCAGCACGGGAATAACCAGACAGGGACCAGGTTATAGGAGTCTGCAATTCTCCTGGCCCATACTCTTGCACGAACCCTGAATAGCGCTTGTTTCCCTTTAATTCATGCGGTCCGGTCGACTGGATGGGGCTTTTTGAGATTCCATGTGTTTTTCAGGGTTGTTTTGCAAAGGCAATTTCATTCAACAGTGTCCTTGGGTATATTTGCGTAATGCAGTCTGATTGTCCGACGGATCCGTCGCTGCCTGAAAAGTTGTACATTTCTAAAATTTTTGACTCAGGCCACGGAGCCGTCAGAACGGACGGACCCACAATGCATTTCGAGAGCGTCCTATGCAAAGTCAATGAGATCCGTCGATCGACGGAGGTAGTGTGAACAATGGGAGCTTATTAAGTTATTTTTTTTAGCCAAAATGTTCAACGAATTTCACAAAACATGCAGTAGAATTGGTCTCACACAATCGATCGTTAGCCTTGTTCAGGCAGTGTGTAGTGTTTGTCGTATACACAATAAATTACATGGCATTTACACTGTACATTGCATACAAATATTGTCAGTATTAAGATTTCTTTAACAGTTAAAGTTTTTGTTTCTTTTTTTTCGGGGAGGGGCAATTGAGACTATTGAACAGACAAGACACACATGAATACATGATATATTTTGTTATTTGTCCGCGATTGTTAAGATCCGTGAGAATGGCGTATCTGTCACCTCACAACTATTTCAAGTTCCATCAGTTACGCATGTGCGAGTATTTTGGGGGGTTAATACACGCCCATTTATGTAAATTGCCCACGTTCGTCCTGGGAAAAAAAAATACGCACGCGGCTCTGCTTCACTAATAGGTT
The DNA here is from genome assembly GCA_900291075.1 of Melanogrammus aeglefinus. Classification (NCBI taxonomy): domain Eukaryota; kingdom Metazoa; phylum Chordata; class Actinopteri; order Gadiformes; family Gadidae; genus Melanogrammus; species Melanogrammus aeglefinus. Next base: position 11,658 of record OLKM01005673.1, on the reverse strand, counting down.
AACTCAACCGTAACAATAGAGCATGGACCGCGGAACGCAATCTGAGAACAAAAGGAGGGCCAGTAATTGAGTTCAAGGCAGGGCGGAGGGTGACAAGCACAGGACTTATAACAAACAACGTAGTTTAGTGCGCTAGTCCACCAACAACCAAAACTCATCTTGCTGCCTTGAATTCTATAACAAGCCCACATTCCATTTCTCACTACAATTGTCATGGAGAAACGCAAGCACTCGTCATGAGGACGCGCACACTCACGTGCACATTCGCACTCACACACACACACACACACACACACACACACACACAACAGCACACACACACACCACACACACACACACACACACACACCACCACAGTATTCACATAAACAAGCGCAGGCTGCGCATTTAATGGAAAAAGTATAACCAACAAAGAAAAATGTACAATATCTGAACTCACATTAGGTGGTCTTGAAACTTGCGAAGACCAGTCTGCCGTCGCTAATTTTTTTGGATGAATTCCTTGGCAATAGGCAGTTATGTCCACTTTGTGGCCAGAACATCCCTGTGTATGTGCTGCACATCAAGTCATGAGCCTTCTCTGTGTCATAGCCTTGAATACGCCAGTATTGTTTTGATGCGGTGAAGTGTTTAGGAAAGATCTTTCAGCCGGATGCTGAGCGACTGGGATGGTAAAAAGTTTCAGCAGTTCTGTTGCCACTCTGACTGTATTCTTTGGACCACTAGGACAGTATCCCATTGCTTTCCACTTATAAGCCTTACTGATTTTTCAGACTTTGGTTTGAATCCCCAAATGTTTTTATGGTGGTCTGGGCAAACATTGCTCAGCTGTGCACGGAGACTTTCGAAGTCGAATCCTCTGCGCGTACAAGGACGTACAAAGAAGACGGAGTGTCACCTGATTGCCAGAGGCTGCTGCGACAAGCAGCTTATTCCTTATCCATCACCAACCCCGGAAATCGGCTGCTGATCAAAACGACGACTTAGTTTCATTATTGAGCAAGTCCCAACACCTCCAAAGTATTTGTTCTTCGTAATATTCCTGATGGCTCTCAAATTGCGTGCTCGGTATCCCCGTGCCCCCAAGCGTTTAGGAGAGTCGCTGTTGTCGGGCAACTGTGCGGCCTCGTCAAATCTTTGGAGGCTTCAATCATCGACTTGAAAGAAGCGCAAATCTTCATCTGACCTCTTGTCGCTGAATAAAGGTTGCGTTACAGTGACTGCACTCTGGGCGTCTTGTACCATGGTTAGGATGGCTTGTAATGTCCTTGGACAGATGTTCCAAGTTAGGATGGAAAAACCAGAGAATAAGCGAGGCGCAGACCGAAATAGGGGATCTCCAAGCATGCTAAAATGCCTCCAGCTTTTCTACCGCATTCCACTCATGGGATTCTTCTGGAAAAACTCTTTTCCATCGCAGCCGAGAGCACCGAGTAGTTGTCAATTACTGACTCCAAATCGCCAGTCTCACTGTCCACCGTTTGGTTGCAAAAGTGTCGCAGGTTTTGTGTGTCGGGTTTCAATTTAGTTTTCGAGTGACTGAAATGCATGGTTTCGTTTGGGGATTTGCTTTATTAGAGTGTTGCCACGTCATCACAATGTCCAGTGTGCAATTTCCCTGTATCACTGTGCATTTTTTCTCCAGCGTTCTTGCAGGCACAAGTTTAGACAGGATGTGCCCAAACCAATGCGACACAATATAGCTGCAGGGATTTTGCACTTTAAAGCTCGCTAGCCAACTTTCCCTTCAAAGTTGACCTACATGTTGGCAGCGCCGTCATAAGCCTGCCCTCTGCACAACTCCGCAATATATTGCACCGTTCTCAAAATGTGATTTAAACACAGTTGAAAATTGTGTGTTGCATCTGTTCGGCAAATCAAAAAGCACCCACAAAATCTTCACGCCACTGTGTTGTGTACAATCCACCCAGCGAAAGTACAGTTACAAGCTGTTTCTTTGTAGCAACTAGTCTTTGGTTTCATCCACAGTATTGCCACCCTTACTTATCCATCCCGAATAAGTAAACAAAATCTTCCGTAAAAACATCAGTGAAGTCAGATGAATCATCTATCATAACAATGTCATGACAACATGTAATTCTGTCTCCTTGAGCCACCGTTTGATATCTGGACAGTCCTCAATCTCAGCTGCATCAAACTTATGCAGCGTTACTGCACTGTGGTGGTCGTTACCGTCTATGGCTAACCGCTTGGCGGCCACAACAACTCAGAGAAGTTAGTTGTTTGAGTGCATCTCTCGTGTGTTGAACGTCTGGCTCTCTTGCAACTGGGTATCCAGCTGTGTGTGTTGCACACTGGCTGCTGTGACACAAACACCTGAAAATTGAGCCACACAACTCTCTGTTATGTTTGCTGCTGGCATGCTCCTTTAAATGTATGTAGCCTGTGTGGATTGGATAGACACAGGACACAATGACTTTCGGGTTTCCTTGTAAGCATTAATTTATTTTTGGGAACACATTGATTGTGTCGGGGTACAGAGTGATATATATACTTTTAACAGATTATTTCTACGTGCTCAACAGTTGCCACTTTAATTTCCACTCAGTCTCGAATTATGAAAGAGGAATTAAAACAAATACAAGAGAAAATGGCCTAACAGAAGATAGCTAAATACAGCTTGGTTCAGAAAATAACGCAATGGCCGTTATCGCACCCAACCATGCCTCTACACCGCCGACGCACGCCGCATGTGTCCACAGGCCAACTCCGTTAGCCCACAATGGAAACACACCTCGTTCTTCTCAACAAATAACACTGTCCGAACGCCAACAACCGGAAGAAGAAGACAGCAGACGCACCGCCGCAGCATTATTATAGCCGGACTCAAATACTGCCACCCTGCGACCAGAGACGGCCACACTTCCCGTTGTGTATAACAACCGCAATCCCATTCCCAAGTAATACAGTACATCCTATATGACTGTTACCACGCCGGTTACATGTAGGTGTAGCATTTTTCCAGTTTTGAAAACCATGAATGAACCATGAACCATGAAAGCGGGATCTGTTTTTTTGTTAATCACCAAAGCCTTTGCTGTGCGCAGCCAGCGACCACTGTGCCAGTATAGTTTCCCGTTTATTTCGCATAATGTGAGCCAGTTAAAATCTTTGAACCACTGATACTGAACGGATCGTGTTCGCTGTGAGACCCAGTCTCCCCTGTAGCTTTTTTGTTTTGGTTCGCACAGCACGGTCGTGTGTGGTTGGTGTTGCTTTGTCAGATCCCTGCAGCACTCACTTATGCAGCTCTCGGGAGCTTGTGATGAAGCAGCCGGAGGGAAGCAGCTAGTCGGCAGGTTTGGCAGGGTGGCGGCGTCCGTGTTGGACTTGAGGAGAGGATGCAGTTGGACCCTCCGGGTCTTTTGGGACCAGTGCCACGGTGGAAGCTGGAGTTTGATGAACATTTTGCTGTTTCTGTTTACTCCATACTCCCCCCGGTAGGGGGAGTATGGAGCACTGGGTCAGCTATCCGAGCCTCACGTACCCCCTGATTCTAGGGATAGATTGGGCTGGGTTTCCAGGGGCAGTTAGCGAGAGTACGGGGGGTAGGACAGGACAGAATGGGACATGTAGGTCATGTGCTGTGTTCTGCGCCGATGCAAGGGTGTCCAACGCTGGTCAGGGATCGGGGGAGGAGGCCGGGAAGGTTTCTCAACCCGAGGTGCCGAGCGCCGGGCATTTCCACGGGTAGACGGTATTGCCCCTTGAGCAGTTCTTCTGTGACGCTACTCTACGCTCCTCCGTCTTCGACCAAGTGATGTCTCTGTTGATGGTTCTTCGGGTACTAGCCAGACGCCCAGTGTGACTTACCCACACTTTTGTGGTGATTTAGGGACAGACTTTATCGGGGGTCGTTGACACCTTCAGAGCGAGGAGGATATTATACCCAATGCTGGTACCCAGGAGAGTACCAGCCGCAATTGGTTTGTAATGCCGCCTGGCCCTGGAAAATCATTCCCCGGGGCGGCGTGATTGCAACCAATGAGGGCCATTTGTGGGTAACGACAAACACTGAACCGGATAATGGCTCGGTTTCTATTGGCGGGGATTCGCCTGCAGAGAGTGCGCAGTGGTTGCGCCTCCTGCCCGAGTGCCAGTTGGTGAATCCCCGGCCATCCCCAGGGCTCCCTTGCGGCCCCTTCCCCTGGTGGAGTAGGTCCCATATCGATCACCTGTGGGCAGGACATTATTGGGCCATTAGAACGTTCCGCACAGGGTATCGTGATTTTGTTGTTAGTTCATGAATCGAATCTACGCAAACCCGATGACCCAGGAAGCCAGATCCTTGCGATCTAATTTATCTCCGCGAAGAGTGTGTTTTGGCGAGGCGTGTTTTCACGTCATATCGCTGGTGTGTAAGATTCATATAGCAAGATACTTCACTGAACTCAGGGCACCAATTTCATGTCACGCACGTTAAGGAACTTTACGGGTTGTTGAAGGTCAAGGCCATTTCGCACAAGCGTCTATCACCAGCCATAGAACGGCTTGTGTGAGAGTTTTAACCGGACGTTAAAGTCCATGATCCGGGTAGTTTGTGACAGGAGGATGCTCGAAATTGGCATCAATGGCATGGGCATCTTTTTCGGCCTGCCCTGTCGGTCGGACCTCTTTGTTAATAACTTCACTACATCGAGACGCAACCCGGGGGTTAACGGTGCGGACACACCCCTTATACAGGCTGCCCGTACACAAGATTGAGCAACAGACGTGATACGGAGTGAATTGTGCAGCATATGTTTAGAGTTGGGCGTTGTCGAGGAGTCCCACAGTGTGACTGGGTGCAGCCCCGTCGTGCTTGTGGGGAACGCCAGCCAGACGGGGGTCTGTCCAGTGTCTGTGTGGATTCCGTGGGTGAACGCGGTGTTCCAAGTTGCGACGCCTACCCGATGCCTCGGATCGCGTAGCTTGTGGACCGGCTTGGCATGGCCACACCTACTACACGACTCTGGACTGCAACCAAGGGCTACTGCAGATTCCGTTGTTCCCAGCAGCGCCGAGAGAAAACGGCGTGTCCTCCACTCCGCTCGGTCTGTATCCAATTGTCAACGAGTACTTTCCGTTCGGTTGTTCGCGGGGCCCCGGCCACGTTCCAGCGGCTGATGGGCCGGGTGTTGCACCTCATATGCTGCATATGGCTGCTGCCTTACCTCGACGACATATTCCATCTATGGAGCACGAGTGGGGCAGGCATAATGCGGCAGGTGGGCGGCGTCCTTCAGTCGCTGAGACGGGCGGGGCTCCCGGCCAACCCGAGAGAGTGCGTGATTCGGGCGGAGGGAGTCCAGTATCAGGGGTCCACTGGGGGGGGAGGTCGGGCCGCAGGTCCGGGTAAGGACCGCGCGGCGTTCGCTGCCGCCCTTCGCCCAGGACCAAAAAGGAGGTGAGCGGTCGGGGTTCCTGGGGCTGGCGGGGTTGAGGTATATCGGGCAGTTTGTCCCAACGCTATAGCCGACCTGAGCCAGCCCCTTGACCGACCTCAACCGGAAGAGGGCCCAGGATACGGTGCAGTCGTCGGAGCCATGTCAGGATGTGGTGTTGTGATGCTATTAAAACAGCCCTCTGCGGGGAAGCCGTCCTGTGTGCTCCTAATTTTGCTCTCCCTTTCTCCGTGCAGGCAGACGCGTCGTACAGGGGGTTGGGCACGGTCCTGACCCAGCTCGAGAAGGAGTGTCTCGCCATCCGATGGGCGGTCGGCACCCTCCGCTACTACCTGCTGGGTCGCCAGTTCATCCTCTAATCCGACCACGCCCCCGTCCAGTGGCTTCCACCGGATGAAGTGAAGCCAAACGCGGACAGTCACCGGGCTGGGTACTGCGTTCGCAGCCTTTCCATTTCCGTGGGCCAGCAGGCCCGCGGGGCGCGCATATGTCGTGGCAGATTTCCTCTCGCGTTCCAGGGGGTGGTGGAGTAGGCTTACGAATGGATTGGGTCCCCGGCCTGGGCGGGCGGTGGGGGTATTGTGGGAGGGGGGCGGCGTCTGCCCGGTAGGGTGGGTAGTGGAGCACCGGGCAGCTGGGCCGATTGGGTTCTCTGGTTGCGGACCAGGTGTGTCGCATCCATTACCTGATCAGTAAGTTGTGTTATTTTTTGTGTCTGCTTTGCCTTTCAGTAGTTTCTTTGAAAGAAACAGAGAGCGGGAGAGGCTCCAGAGACTGGGAGAAACCGCAACCAGAAGGCAGAGAGCCTGTCAACCGTATTTTGGACCCTTGTGTTAAACGGCTTTTGTGTTTTATGATTTACCGGTGTTGTTTCGCCTTTCTGAGAGAATAAGCGAACCATGCGAAGAAGAAACGCCAACTCTGTCTCCGCCCACTCATTGAAACCCGCTACATATGGACATTTGTCTCTTCATTTTTGTAGACGCAGCCAGCGGTTTGGCAGACCCAGCAGCGGTTGCTGCTGTTTTATCAAAACTCACGCGTGACGTTTTGATAAACAATTCACTTGATAGGCTCACGAATTCAAATCAAAATGCAGCACTCTGTGAAAGTTTTTTTTATCGGCAGCAGTGAAGGTGTTGTGGTGATTGGCTCTCTTAAATCACAGATTGCAGACTTTTTATACAACAGCTTTTATTCATAAAATAATCAGAGCACAAAAAAGTTACCCGGGGCCATGCCCACCCTGCCACCACGCTACCGCAACTTGGTAATTTCTCTACAAGCTGTTTATGCTGTACTTTAACCACTGCTGCTCCCACAACATTTACTTTATGTCTCGTATATGTTTTTAGCCTCACTTCTACAATGAGACGGTAGCTCTGGCACCTCCTTCCCCCATAAGGTTTTGTACACAGAGTGGTTCACTACTGTTACCCCACACCCCAGGTCCATTTCAAATTGCTGCTTATCCCCATTAACAGTCAATGTCTGTAATAATTTGGATCCTTGCTGGTATTTCTAGTCATCTAGTTTGTACAGTGTGAACATGACTTCATCTTGGTCTATGTCGCCCTCCCCCTGGCTGACATAATGTGTTCCCTGAGGTTCCCCATACTTCCCTGTTGGTACCCCACCCCCTCTAGCCTGTGACGTCGGCAAACGTCTTGTCTCCGGTGAGGTGCGGGACTGACACGGTTCTTTGACGAGTCTGTACGTCTGACTTCCCATTGAAACTGAGCAATATAGCTTTCTGCCGACTTGCATCCGTGATTTCTCGTTAGCCTCAAAAAAGATGGTGAACCTCACAATATTCGTTCCCACGTCTGCGTTCCACTGTCGAACGGGAGCGGTGCTCCTACCCATGGCCGCTGCCTTGATTTATTCCGGGGAATTCGGATGTTCGAACGTAGCAACTTTACAGTCTTTAATGTTTTGCTTGTATCCCGCAGGCATCGGCTTTAGTTTATCCTCGTCGCCATGTATGGTAGTAACTCACGGGAGGCTTCTTATTGCACATTAAGAAGCTTTATTCGTTTCTGGACGAACACAGTGTGCAGCATACTTAACACGGTAAAAACAAGAGCACGCGGCTCACTGAACTTGTTCTTGCTTCCACTAAATAGGTTAACTCAACCGTTAACAATAGAGGGTTGCTGCCACCTAGTGGACCAGCGGATAAACATGTTTTAAATACTATGCCCAGTTATAACAGCCTGCATAGTCATTTTGTAGTTTTTATAGCTTTTATAGCTTTTTATAGCAGCTAGGCGTAAAGAGTTCACCATTCAAAGCGGGATGTTTATTGCAGGGGAGGAGCCGCGGCGGCAGTCGTGATTTGAATATAATTTCCGGTTAGTGCACCACAGAGTTTGATTTGGAACAACACTGACATTTGAAAATTAGCGCACTTAGTGAGTGTGGATAGTGTACTTCGTTTAAGTGTACTAATGGAAGTATGGATATCGGAACACAGCACTAGGTACACATGTTGCCTCATTTGCCTGTTTGCTCGGTTTAAATATTTGAATTTTGGCGCGAATTTGGCTTGATACTTCTGAATCACTCGCGAGAGAAAACTTTGTAGATTAAAGGTTCAGGTTCAAAACATTTGCCTCATTGGCCTCCCACTCCCTGGTGTGTGTATGTGTGTGTATGGGTGCTTGTCTGTGTGTGCACCTTGGCCTCCCACTCCCGTGTGTTTTTGTAGTTGTGTATGAGTATGTGTGTGCGTACCTTGGCCTCCCACTCCTGTGTGTGTGTGTGTGTGTGTGTGTGTAGTTGTGTATGCGTATGTGTGTACCTTGGCCTCCCACTCCCTGGTGTGTTTGTGTGTGTGAATTGTGTTTGAGTATGTGGTGTGGTTGCCTCCTCCTGCTGATCCCTGTGGGTGTGGTGTTGTGTGTGTGTGTAGTGTGTGCTGTGTGTGTTGTGTGTGTGTGTGTTGTGGTGTGTGGGTGTGTACCTTTGCCTCCCACTCCCTGGTGTGTGTGTGTGTGTACCTTGGCCTCTCACTCCCTGTTGTCTGTGTGTGTAGTTGTGTATGTGTGTGTGTGTGTGTGTGTATCTTGGCCTCCAACCTCCGTGTGTGTGTGTGTGTGTGTGTGTGTGTACCTTGGCCTCCCACTCCCTGGTGTGTTTGTGTGTAGTTGTGTTTGAGTATGTGTATGTACCTTGGCCTCCCACTCCCTGGTGTGTGTGTGTGTGTGTGTGTGTGGTGTGTGTGTGTGTGTGTGGTGTGTGTGTGTGTGTTGTGTGTGTGTGTGTGTGTGTGTGTGTGTGTGTGTGTGTGTGTGTACCTGGCCCCCACTCGATCCGGCCTGAGGTGTTCCCAGCGACGAGGAGTGACGGTCAGCGTCGACGATACTGAATGTCGTTCAGGCTCTATCTCAGTTCATCAAACGCATCTACGATCCTGACCCCCAGCGATAACACACCAATAATGTTATCAATGACATTAATCAATGTGCATATCAACAAGTCGTATGCTGTATCTCCCAGGCTTGCGGGGCGACAGTTGCATAACTCCTCTTCCAAGAACCCACGCAGAAGACACGTTCCAGTTAACGCTTTCTTTATGGTTGCTTGAGAATAGGGTAAGGCAACGATGTTTTCCGAGGCTAACTTGTAGCTAGAGAAGTAGCAAGTAACAATCGTGTATGTAATGGTTACGGAACATGCAGCTGGTAACCATGACAACATAAAAACAAGACGTAATGCCGAGCAATTATAACTTTGGCTAGTAAGTGGCATCAGTGGATCAATAACAAACATACAGGGGGAACATACATAACAGAGCAAGGAATACTTCAATCACTCACCAATAGCATACCAATGAAATTATCATTTTCCCACAAATAATGTTAACAGTAACCCATCAATAACACACCAATACATTGAGAGCAATAGCACACCAATAAAACCTCAATGTCAGATCAATAACATAACAGTGTTTCTTACGTTCAGCATCTCGACGACCGTCTCAGCAAAGCCCACCACGTACATCGCCACGGCAACGGCATTGGCGAAAGCGAAAATTAGTCCAATGGATCCGCCGAACTCAGGACCCAGACTGCGGGAGATCAGGTAGTACGCGCCTCCTGGGGAGAGACCCTCATTATCAGACGGCACAGCCCTCCGTCCTCCACCCAGACACCACAGCCCTCCGTCCTCCACATCCCTCCGTCCTCCACCCAGACACCACGGCCCCCCGACCTCCACCCAGACACCATGGACCGCCGACCTCCACCAAGACACCACGGCCCCCCCGACCTCCAACCAACTCTTCTGTTTAGAACTTTGGATCTCAATCAGCTCTGAGTAAATTTGGAAATCCCATATTTTGATGACCCAGGTTCAGATTACCAAATCAGATCTGATAGGTAACCAGATCCTGATTACAAGTGCTTTAAGCCTCCATAGGATGTAAAGAACAACATAAAGAATCAAAATAATCCCAATCCGATCTATTAGTCTTCAAATACATTTTGAAGACTTTATCAAGATAAGAGCTAGGATACGATTCCCTGATATAATCTGATTTGATAGTAATCCCAATGGTTTTGAACTACCTATTTGGAGGATTTCATCCAGTCCGATCCAACATCTGATGGGATCATGTTGAATCTTCCTGGACCAGAAAGGAGATGTAATGTACAGACTCAAAGCCCGTTTCCTACATCCACACTTGTGCCACTGCCAAATTGTTCAGAACCCAAATGCACTGATTGTTTGGATACCGACCTGCCATGAAATCACCTAAAATGCTTCTTCTTCGTCTGTATTTAGCAACCAGCGAATTCCTTTATTTCTCCCTGTGCATTAATTTCATTCCCTTGTGTCCCCTGTTCAACCAATCCGGCTTGACTTCGATGGATGTGTGATGTGACAATAAATGTCTCGGATGCCACAGTGGAAAACTGTTGAATTGATTCATAACATCACAACAACAACAATTAAGATAACAAGACAAATGTGACTTTAAATAAAATCTTCAAATGTGTAAAAACAAAATAAAGTGAAAAATTAGGTAATAATCCTGCTTCAATTAAGCATAGTTGATATAAAAAAAAAACATGGACAGTAAATAATCCCTAACCCTGGATTTACAATTCAGGATGTCTGCATTGCCTGAGGAGAGTTAAGAGTCTACACTCTCCCAAGGCAATGCAGACATCCTCATCTTCTTTTTTTCATCAAGTATGGTGGCGAAATACAGTTTCTGTCGTCTTTTATTTGGCATTTTGTAAACCAGTTGATTGGGTTGATTGTAAGACTCCAGTTGTTCATGCAAGGGGGTTGGTTGTAGGTCTTTCGTTGGTCTAGTATACGGTTGATACGGATAGAACCGAGCGAAAAGACTACAACCAAACATAAATATGTCCGGTTCCGGTTCCAGTTTCCGTTTCAATGGGATTTACGTAACGCCAAATAAAACACAACAGAAACTGTATTTCGCTACGATACTTGATGATGTTGTTAATACCGGAATTGTCCTTTAAACATGCGCTGATCACGTGATCGACAACTTTTTTTTTTTATCAGCCGATCCGCGGATCACTTGCATTTCGAACCGTGAGGGTTGATCCATACGGATCACGGGAAATCCGTGAACCGTTGCACCACTAGTGACCAGTAGATAAGAGGCCACATAATGATGAACTCTAACTGCCGGTTGCTTTAGAGCAGGCCTATTCAACTAGCGGCCCGTGGGCCAAATGCGGCCCCTCTTAATTTTTTTCTGGCCCGCAAGAGGTTGCATGCAAAAAATAAATAAAATAAAGGAGAAACAAAGTTGCATGCAAATCAGGTTTCTGTGTATAGCCGGTGGTACTAGCCAGTATCAGTACCCCACAATCAGGAACTGGCATCACTTATTCTGACAATGTTTGGCTCAACCGATACGTGTGAGTCTAGCTTTTCTCATGAATGCCATCAGAACAAGGGACCTATAAGAAGCTGAAGGTGAACCGAGCTGTACCCGACAGGGCCCGACGGGATCGACCCCCCTCTCCCCGAGAGAGGGAGTCAGCGTATTCTTTTCGTTTTCCCCATGTGGGATCCTCATCCACGTGGTTTTTGAGTGACAAACCTGAATAAATGCCCTCCCGGGCTTTGAACCAGCCGTGAAGTGTGGTGATTTCCTGTATAACCGAGACATTCCTTGGCCCGGGTTGCCACATATGGTGGAGAATGCAGGCAATTTGACCCCACCCCCTACGGACTACACAGAGTTACCGGCCCACCCCCGATG
>OLKM01005672.1:0-16341 GCA_900291075.1 Melanogrammus aeglefinus | reverse complement strand
TTTTTGATTTATTTTATGTAGGTTAAACTTTGCATGAAAACAAAAACCCACTGCCATCCCCACTATTGTTTCACCATTGACCCATTCAAGAACCTGTTTACTGCCTCCGCTACGGCCAATGAACATAAACGGAGACAAAGGATTGATGAGAATTAGCTTTAGTTGGGTTTCGGGAATCTTTTTGTCGAGCAAGCAGAACTAAGGAATTCGTGCGATTCCTGGTGGCAAAACAGGGGTATCCCATTGTCCCCATTGGTCCTTTTCCCCGTTGAGGGTAAGGTTACCCTCAACTAACCCTAACCATCCAGCGGGAGGGAGACATCTAACCAATCACAGGGCCAATCAGAATGCGAAAAAGTGATTACTTGCCCCCTTTCCCGGTCACGACAAGGGGGAACTAGACCGGGAATAGGTAGCCCCCTAAAAGACTTGGTCCATGACGTTCAGCTGTCTCTTTGGTGACCGGCCTGCACTCTGCATAACATCAACTTAATGGAAAACAAACAATCTCGGGCGAGAAATCCTTAAATGTGGTGGTAGCATGGTGACCGGGGCCAATTGGTGCTATGCAGCACGTATGAGGTTGACGTTTGAAATAAAAATCTCGAGGACCTCTGTGGGACAGCAGCTGGTTGTTCACCGTGTGCAGGCTCTTTGCACCAACAAAACTGTTAGCCTTTTGGGGGTTGGGAAGACCAACATGGGATGTCGCTGCATACAGGCTTTTCTTAATTATTACCAACGCGTTGTTAATGGTATTTTGATTTTTTGTACTGCCCGCTTTTAAAAATCTTGTCAGTGTTATTGTGACTGTTACTCATTGGCGCCAACCTACATAAGTTTAGCTCAGTGAGTTTCCATTATAGTTCGAACTGGCGGACGGGTGGGGCGCGCGGACCACAGAGGCCGATTGAGATTGCACCAGACGGCCAGAAGGTTGTTTGCTAGGTCTGGGTGACCCTTTCGAGCTGGGCATGAGAGAGAGGCACAGCAGGCCAGGTTCAGCTGCTGCTGAGCCGGCTCTTCGCAGGGTCAGGCCTTCGACTGCGTTCTGAGCAACACTTAAAAGATAAGGACCCACCCGGGAGACCAGGAGTGACGGGACTGGTTTCAAGTCTCTTGTGTTCACAAACAATGTGAGTTATGGTGACGGTGAACTTGGAGACCAACTAGTATTTGACTGATATTGTTTGAACTATCACCCATGATGGATTTCAGTTTAATAGTAGCTTAAGGCCTCAGAAAGTACCAGGAAATCATTGATCGAAATGTCGCTAGAGGTTTTGTTAATACGTGTTTGACTTCTTGAATATTATTTCGCTGCGTTGAGGGATAGAGAGGACATTCTCATTACTGTCTCCTCTGCGCCCACTCATCACATGGGAGATGTATCACTGTCGCTCGCAGAGGCTCAGTGCTACTTCAGGGTGACTCATTTAGAGTTTTAGTGAGTGATCGAGAACCAGGGGAGCTGGGTCTTTAATTGAGCCATCATCCAGCATAAGGTCTTTTGCTTTTCACTCAGGCCGGGAGTTGGGGATAAATGGTGACAGCACTTTTGATTGGCTGGGCAGATCGCTTCTCTCTGCATGCATCTGACATGTTGGGCTAGGAGGCATAATACTGAACGGCGCATATATATACTTCCGTATACAAGTTTTAAAAAAGAAGCTACTTCATATGTGTTGATATGCAATATTTGTTCATTACGTCAGTCGTATTTACAAGTTGGCATCAACGTTGTTTTTTGTTTTTTTTACTAATCAACAGGAAAGTCGTCAAAAAAAAAAAAAAAAAAAAAAAAAAAAAAATTGATCAGCGAAGAGTGGTTTATTGTATGACAAGGCCAGCACAAGTTGAAGCAGTCATTCAACCAACGAGTAAGTACATCTCTGCAATTAATTCCACCCGCCCCCCCCCAATTAATGCAAATCATTCCCCCTTTTCATTATTTATCATTAGTTCAATTTTATTAACTTCTTTTCCTCGATGTATCTGCTACCGCTTTTCCATTTTAATGTTCCGTATGCGGTTATTATACTTGAACAGTCCTGTGTGGAGAGGGGGTTGGAGGAGATATGGGGTGACCGGTTCGTGGGGAGGGGTGGGATGGGGGGAGCGGGGGGGTGGGGGCTTCCAGGCTCTCTTTCTTTGGATTATTTGTTCATATTTAATGTGATTATTATTTTTCTGCCGTAATTTCTCTCCGTTTCTCGGTGTCTTTTCTCTGCGCCGCTCAGTCGTCAGGTCCGGGTCCCGTCCATAGCGGCAGCATATTTACTCGCCGAGCTTGATTTTGGGAAACAAAGAGCAACGCGATCATCAGCGGTCATTGCTCTGGCTATCCCGAGAAAATATTGTTGGGCAAACAGATAAACTCGGGTCGGATTGTAGTATGTTAGGCACGAAACGAGTAAAAACAAATACTGCCTGGAACGGAGCGTGGAGGGCAGACGGACGCCGGCAGTTTTCAAACGGGGAATCGCGGCTGGCTTGGGCTATGGTCGGAAGGCATCTTGGAACAAAGTGGGCTCGCTTACCATGGTTAAAAAGGAAAATAAAAATGGTATGAGGAGGGGCTACGTGCTAGATGTGGGAGATACACGGGGATGGGAGGAGGAGGGGGGGTAGTTCTAGGGGTGCGGTCACACATCACGTCACTTCTGATCACAGGGGATGGGGCTTCTCTTTTCGTCTTTTCTTGGCTTGCAGGTGGTTGGCGTCTCGGTTTTTGTTATTCCTTTTCATGCCCGAACCCACTAAGGTGTCTTAGGGGCCGGCCAGGTCCTCCAGCCCAGAGGGGATGGTGGCCGGAGTCATGTAGAGTAGACACTCCGCACACCTTCGAAGACCAGAGCGCCCACAGGGATGATGTTCAACTTTTGAAGCCAATCATTGCCCAGCCCTCTGGCACTGTTACTGGAACCGCTCACAAATGCCAGGGGTGGGAAATTTCTGCACTGGTTCTTGTTTACAAGAGTGCAATCTGCATTACGCATCTTGCTTGATCGATTGATGTAAGGTTATACGAGATCCGGATTCTGTTATGTGATAATGACTTGATTTAGGATCGTCATTGTTCGGAATCTCAAATCAATAACAAGTACCGCACGATGGTAGAATGCTTTAGTTCTTTAAACACCCCGGGAAGAGCGTGACACACACCAGATGTTAGCGGAAGTACACTGAGATAACCGATGCTCTCGCTCTCTCTCTCTCTTCTCTCAAGGCCGTTCGGGTCGTAGTCTCGATTGGCTGGACCTGTCGGGCCTCCTCCGTCGTCTCTGTTGGGGGCCTCTCTCGGCCCCGGCCCAGCTTCGGGGCTGCGGGCCCCCCCGCCCCGGCGGGGCCCCGGGTCCGTCGCACCAACGTCGCCTTATTGCTCGTCTTTAGGACGGCCCAGACAGGCGAGGGGTCAGGCGGCTACAAGACTCTGCGCGACACACCTGCCAGAGCCCGGCGAGGGGGCGCGTTCGCATCGCCGGGTGGGGCGCAGACAGCGGGGGCTAGCCCCCCACGGGCTCCCAGCTGCAGCGCAAGCTCATTCCACGCCCGAGGAGGGGGGGAGTTGATGCAAAGCACTCTTTTAAAGCGCATTCAACGAACTCCTGGCCGTTGTGTGCCATAGGGATGGGGTGGGGGCTCCAGCCGGTTAATGGATGACTGTACATCCGCAGGCTCGACCGACACGACAAAAAACCACAACGACGTGCGTCAATGGGCCTGGCGCGGCTTCAGCGGGCCTTACCTTTACAGATCCTCCGCTATCGCTGGATTGTGGCGATGGAGATTTAGAGGAAAAAGGTGGTCATTAATAGAGGTCACAATTTCTGAATGTCTGATGGGACGCGGCGGGGGCGGGGGGTGACTCGAGCTCTGTGGCGGCGGACCGATCAATTAGCGGTTAGCTCAGGGCTGGAGACGTCAGACCCCACGGCCCCCACTGCACTCCTAATCCTCGTGAACGGCTTTTCTTCCAAGCTACAGGGAGAATAGTGTGTGTGTCCCGGGTCAATGTCATGACGCACAAAAGGTTTTTAACTTTGCGTGTCTTGGTTTTTTGGCTACGACCAGTCGTAAATTTGGAGCGTGTGTGTAGCTAACGTCAGCAATCGATGTGTTATTCTGCGCATTAAACTTGGAAAAGAAAAAGGTAACCTTGAATTACATTGCAATGAAATTAACATCCATAGTATGTGGCAACAAGACCTTGATGCCAAGTAACACTTATTTTAGGGGAGCTTTTGGTGTCCGAAGAGGCTGCAGTGACGCCGCTGGAACCAACTAACGTTTAAAGGAGACGTATTACACCCCAGGAATGAGGGGCGGTGGGCGAGTCACTAGATCTTGTACGTGGTAGATGAGTTTACGTCGAGCTCATTGGGAGGCTGGTAGACCTGATCTACCAGACAACTCCAGGCGGAGCATGCCCACGTTCAGGCGAGTCCCCTCACACCCGGTGGTCTTCCTTAAGGCCGAGGGTCCTCACCCCACCAGCCCTCCTGCTACCACCATCCGCAGGGTTCCTGACCTGAGTTTGGTGGAGTTGTGCTGCTGGGGGAGATGGGGGGAGGCGTTCTCTTGTCGCGGAGCTGCTGCGACCGCGCTCCGCTTGGCCAGGCGTTCTCCTTGGGAGGGGGGCGCGGCACCCACCTTCAGGGGCTCCTTGGAAGAGGCGGAGCCGGTGGAGAGGGGCCGCGGGGACGTCCCGCCGGGGAGGCGCACTCCTCTTCCCGGGCCGCTGAACACCTCGCCGTCCATCCACCGAGCGCTCGCTCTCGCGGCGCCGCGTGCCTGGGGCGGGGCGAGGAGAGCCATCTTTTCAGACGATTTTGAGAGAGCTTAACAACATGGGGGTACAGACGGGGAACGGGGGCGTTCGCAGGAAACGGAGACAAGCACACCGTTCCAACGCAAAGACACTCGGTCCCTTTCTTGAAAAAAATACACAGGTTTGATTGATTACACGCCGCCTGGAACGCTTTAAAATAAAATGCCCTCGGATCGTTTTTTAATGGCCCCCCTCATCTTTTAGCAGATAAAAAAAAAAAAGGACATGGAAACAACTCATCTAAGACATATTTCCGAGCCATTGTCGTGTTTTACCAGAACACAAATCATTTGATGGCTGTCACTGCTGCTTTCCGTCACGACGAGCCCTTTAAGACGCGTGCTAGGGTCCACACACACACACACACACACACACACACACACACACACACACACACACACACACACCAACAGTGGACCGAGGTTCTGAACACCCACCTCTCCCGGAGGCGCTGCCTTGCTGTGATGACTCACTCCCCGTGCGAGATCGCTCCGCCTGCGGCTCCTCGGTGCGCCAGCTGGGGTCCCTGAAGACACACGGGGCGCTAGGAAATCAGAACGGCCTCCAGAAAGGAGAGTGCGCTCTTTCAAGATGTTAACGCACGCGGCCCTCTGACCTGTCTCTGTCCCGGGGCTTCCTGTCGAGGCCTCTGCCCTTGTCGTCCTCCAGCTGCCTCACCAGCCTCTCCTGCTCCTTCTTCAGCCTCTCCTCCACCTCCCGCTCCTTGGCCGCCGTGT
Organism: Melanogrammus aeglefinus; assembly: GCA_900291075.1. Taxonomy (NCBI): domain Eukaryota; kingdom Metazoa; phylum Chordata; class Actinopteri; order Gadiformes; family Gadidae; genus Melanogrammus; species Melanogrammus aeglefinus. Next base: position 10,773 of record OLKM01005672.1, on the reverse strand, counting down.
CCACTGGCTTGGCCGCGCCGAAGATGGAGGAGGCCCTGCTTCCGGAGCTGGGAGGGGGCGCCGGGGGCCTTTCCCCGCCGCTGATTACGCCGCCAGCACCGCCCTGCTCCTCCTCTTTGGGCACGCTGCGGGGCTTCAGGTTCAGCCGGGGCCTGCTTGTGGCAGCTGTGGGGGGGGGGCATCAATAGGACCACATGGAATGAGTGCATCTACAACACACGTTGAAGATCTGAGTCCAACTCATGTACACAGTATCTGAAGGGGTTACAAAAGAAATGACTGGAAGGACTGCAGCAGCACTTTAAGGGTCATTCCGGTGCAAAAAGGATTTGGGATACGTTTTATACGACAACGGGTTCAAACGGTCGTTTTGGAGCACAGAAAAACGCATATAGACGCATGGTGGTATGAACTGCACACATAAAGGAACCGCGTTAGAACGGCCAGAATGGGTAACGGTGATATTGGTCCTTACCCTCGCCCCCCCTCTCCTCGCGCTTCTCGTACCGGTCCTCGCGCTCCCCGCCGCCGTAGCGCTCCCGCTCGCCGTAGCCACCTCTACTCGGAGCGTCATCGTAGTCGCGGCGGTAGCCACTGCCGAAAGCGCGCCGGCTGCTGCTGCCGCCGGCGCTGTCGCCCCCACGGGAGCCAAAACCTGGGAGGACAAACGTATGACGTCTTAGGGTCTGGGAAAAAATTTATAAACCCTAATCCTCAAACAGGGCCAAAAGAAATACAATCTTGTCTGATTTAAAATGCAGGTTAACCAACGGGTTCAGCTTGAATTCAAAAGACATCCCAATGGTGAGGACCCATTTATGAAACTTAAAAAGTGCCATCGAGGTGTAGGATGTTTAAAATGACATTGTGCTATAAGTAAGCGGATCCCCCTCTCGGGACAGGAACATTCAAATCCATCGCTGGCCGGACGGAGCTCCACAAAACCCGTGACGTTACCGTCCAACGCTAGTGGTCGAGGAGCATGACCAACTGGTGGCAAACCAACACGAGTGCTGCTCCATGAACCCCCACGCGCACACTGTGACCACGGCCGCCCTGACGTCATACACACCCTCTCACCAGGCAGGGCACTCCTCCTTTGTTTCACGGCATTGAAGACTCTACTAAAAGGGGACCGTCATTGAGACACTCGTTTCCACTTCAGAAAAATAATGCCACCTACGCTGGGAGTAGGGTCGACATGATGAAATCTTGGGTTGGCTGAAATTTCAACCAACTGTATGACGAATCGTTGGGGAAAATAAATGACGACGTCGTCTCTAGATTAATGGGCCACTGTGCATTCTGCCGGCTAGCCTACATATCACATACGGGCTGGCTGGAGACGGTCAGAGCGTTTCAGATGCAGTCTTGGTCCGAGTCTGCCACGGTTAGGGCAGAGGTTCAATATGAAGCCATGGAGCGCTTAAAAGAGTGTTTAAAAGGTCCCGCGGTGACACGCCACCAGGTGTGGTGTGATTAGCCGTTAAGAAGCCGTTTTGGAAACCTTCCCCTTATGACATCACCAGTGGGCGCGTCCGTCTAGATGTGGGCTGGATGGATCCGTCCACCAGCGGACCCCGCGGACTGAAGCAGACGTTGCTCGTCCGTCTGTCACACATCACAGGTGGACACGCCCACCCGGCTTGTAACGGCTTGAAACGCAAACATGAATAAAATGGACATCTGGGGTAGGACTTTAAAAAAACTATTTTAGGTTCACAGGCACTTCAAAATAGGCATGGTTGAGACGGGGAAGTATCAAGGTCTGTGTGACAGGAATCCATGTTTCTGTTGTCCGACAGCGGCTGAAAGGCCAATAGAAATAATGAACAGCACGTGACGTCACCTTACCAACAACACCGTGAGCGCATACGTTTAAGTAAGGCGACGCGGTTATGATAACTGTGGTTATTATTAAAGGTTGATTAACAGATTATAGATTAAATCATGATTCTGTGGCGCCTGCTGTATAAGAAAGTATAATGTTCAAACAATTGCTGAGTTGTAATGGTTTGCAACTAGTTTTTTTCCCAAACGCACAAACTCTGATGCATTTATGTTATTATAATTATCCTTAATTGCTACCTTTTACGATCAGTTCATTGCAGAGGTCAATATCACGATCTAGATGCTATTCACCTCGTAGTCCTACCCCGGTTAGTATCAACCCCCGCCCGCCCCCCGGCAGTGTAGAGAGAAGCCCACCACATCAGAGACGTCCAGCAGATCGACGGAGGTCCCAGGACGTCTCTCTTACCTCCCCTGTCGTAGTCTCTGCGGTCCCCGGCATCGTAGCGTTCCCTGAAGCGGTCTCTCCCGCCACCTGATTCGTAGCGGTCGTTGTCGCGGCGCGGCCCGTCCTTGAAGCGGTCCGACTCGAAGCGGTCTCTTGAGCCTGCCACCGAGACAAAGAGAGGTTTGCTGCCGATGGATCCGAATGTGAGTCACAGCACCGCCGAGACGAGCGCCGTCGGGCGGTCGGCTGAACGATCGAGTGTCTTCAGCGGAGGAACAAGAGCTTGAGGAAAACCGTGCCAGCTATCGCTGTTCTTTTCTCCGGGTAGCACTGTAAGCATCAGCTGACACCACTCTACATTACACCCTTATTACGATAGCGGATGTAAATAGCCCCATTTAAGGCATTCACACACACACACACACACACACACACACACACACACACACACACACACACAACACACACACACACACACACACACACACACACACACACACACACACACACACACACACACACACACACACACACACACACGTTCTAAGTTTCTTAGTATGTTGTTGTTAGAGGCAACACTGGGGGCAGGTCTCACGTTCGCCAAACGCATCTTCTTTCTTGGGGGGCGCGTCGTCTTCGTTGACGGGGCGCGCTCGCCAGTCCGTGTCCGTCTTGTCGGGACCCAGGTCGGACATGCGCCCTCCTCGGTCGCGACCCCCCATCTGCCCATTGTCCCTTTCTGAGAACGGAGGAGACACGGAGAGGAGGAGACGTTAAGACAGGAAGAGGAGACACAGAGACAGGAGAGGGTAGGAGGAGACTGACGGGGAGGAGACAGAGAGGGTAGGAGGAGACAAGAGAGACAGGAAGGAGACAGAGACAGGAGAGGGCAGGAGGAGACAGGAGGGCAGGAGGAGACAGAGACAGGAGCAGGCAGAGAAACAGGAGCAGGCAGAGAGACAGGAGAGGGCAGGAGGAGACAGGAGAGGGCAGGAGGAGACAGGAGAGGGCAGGAGGAGACAGAAGAGGGCAGGAGGAGACAGAAGAGGGCAGGAGGAGACAGAGACACAGGAGGAGACAGAGACAGGAGAGACAGAGACAGGAGGAGCAGAGAGACAGGAGAGGGCAGGAGGAGACAGGAGAGGGCAGGAGGAGACAGAAGAGGGCAGGAGGAGACAGAGAGACAGGAGGAGACAGAGACACAGGAGGAGACAGAGACACAGGAGACAGAGACAGGAGAGGGCAGGAGGAGACAGAGACAGGAGGAGACAGAGACAGGAGGAGACAGAGACAGGAGAGGGCAGGAGGAGACAGAGACAGGAGGAGACAGAGACAGGAGGAGACAGAGACAGGAGAGGGCAGGAGGAGACAGAGACAGGAGGAGACAGAGACAGGAGGAGACAGAGACAGGAGAGGGCAGGAGGAGACAGAGGGCAGCACAGAGAGTGAAGTCTGATCCGTCTCATAACTGTTAATGGTCAGCATCGTCTTTTTATGACCTCATAGCAATCCTTATGTGCATACTACACATAAAATTACCCTTGTCGTTAGACTGGTCTGCAATGTCCACGCGGATCCTCCTGTTTCCAAGGTTCTGGAGGCAACATGGGGCAGAACATACAAAAATTAAAGGATAAGTCTGAGTCAGCGCCATCATACAGTCGGCTTCCCCCCCCCCCCCCCTTCGGTGGGATGTCCCAATAGCACAATAGGTTGCGCTTGTCATATACAAATATTGAGAACTTTGTTTCATAACTGAGATATTGAATAAAATGAGAAATGAAGTCAAAGAAAGTTCCCCAGGTTGGCAAAGTTTGACGAGAGGACCAGGAAGGCCCCCCAACACCCAAACCGAAGGTGAAGTGTACAGGGGCATGACGGTGCTGCGGTGGTTTATTCAAATAATCCCACATCTCCAATACCAGTTTATGTTTCAAAGTGGTTTCGTTTAAGATGCAACTTTATTGGATGCTCAACTACACGCCAAGAATTTCAGCGATGAGACACTTCGAAATAGACGCCATCACCAGTCAAGAGTCCGGCGCGTCTGATACGGTATACCTTCCACGGGCCTACAATTACCTCCCTAACAGCTACCAAACTAAAACACTATTTAAACGAATGCGTCTTACGTTTCCAAAGCATCTCGGTATATAAAGGGACACAACAGTCAGATTGCCGTTTAAGATGTGTATGACGCCAGCTCTATGATGGACTCAGGAACGCAGTGGAGGGCCAGTGGGAACGTGAACGTTACGCACACAGCCTACAAACAATTAATGATCCACTGACCACATCTGTTCACTGGTGGGAACCATCAGACTGAGAAAGACGCCTACAAAAAGAGCACAAGGGTACTCGTGTGCTCCACTGGACAGTGTATTCCCTCCGTGTTTTTTGTCCATTCCTGGCATCCCTACACGCGCTTGATATTTGGTGCGCTCATGGCTTTGTGAGTAATCGACGGCCCGTCACTGTTCCACCTGCTCTGCTCATAAGAGTGTGCATTTAGTCGAGCGACAGTTTCCTCAAGAGTTGCGTAATTAACGACATGACGCACAGGTTTTTCAAGAGTGGCAGCGTCTCACCTCCTCGTTCAGATTCAGGGCCCCCAGGAGGGAATCCACGTCGTCAAACTCTGCGTAGCCGAAGCCCTTCAGGCGCTCCGGGTTGCTGGGCTCTCTGGGGAGACGCACGGCGCTGATCTGGAGATGGGAGAACAGTACCCACAATCAACGGCATAACAGGGACTCCCTGAGCAGAGTGGTGACACTGGGTGAAGCGTGACTGGCCTTCCGTCACCTGCGTGGCACCAAGTGGAAATCCACCCTCTTTGACGGAGCATTCCAAGGAACACCTTAGCTATTGTCTTGCAGCAATGTTTAGCCGGCAATGATTCATTGGCCCTCGATAAATGAATGGAAACCCAACCCTAACTGTTCCATCCTCCACCACCACCACTACAACTCAAGCAGACTTGTTATTGACACAAGATTATACTAATTATGTTGACATTGTGCAATCAAATTGGTTAATGCATGCAGAAAATGAACGGTGAAGGAATTAATTCATTGTTGACCGGCATGACCAAAATAAATACATTAAGACAAGAACCCAGAGAGTTCCATCAAATCAAATCATATAGAGACTAGGATATTTCGGCAAAAATGGCCACAATATAAAAAAAACTAAAATCGCTCAGAGGCCTCATGCCCCAGGCGAACGCCACCGTTCAGTCAGGCCGACTTTAATAGACCTCGTTTGCAATAAGCTCCGTAAAGAGAGTAGGAAAAAACCGAGCAGGCAGACAGCGTTTTTTTTTTTGTGTATTCCACGTGTAATCTGCCTAAAAGGACAACACTATCCACCATCACAAAACAACCAAACCAAACGATTCAGGGAAACACGTGGTGTCAAACTGTGCTCTGTTCTGTCCTTACTTGAGACACTCGGGTTTCACCTTGCATGGTCGTGCAATGACTACTACTAGTGCTGCTGCAAGAGACGTCAATGCCCAATCGTTTTTTTTGGCCAAAAAGAAAAGCACCATAAAGGGCACGTCATTGAGATGAGGCCCGAGTCATCCGGGGAGGCAAAGCAGAACCTAGTGCGAGTGCACACTCCCACAATTAATTGCATATTTATCTAAATCTTCATTTTGCCCGAGTTAAAAAGGTCAGACACAAATGGCTACAACGCAGTAAACGCATTATTTTTTTTTAAGCAAGCGTAATTGAATGTGTATTCAGTTTTTCCACAATGAATAACCACAATATCGGGCAAATGAACATCAAATTAAAATACGGCGCAAGCCGAGAATCTGCACGGGTCGCTTACCGCCAGACCACGGAAGAAGTCCTTGATGGATTCCTCGCTGACGTCGTAGGGCAGGTTGCCCAGGAAGGCGGTGTAGGGGGGGCTGCGGGGCAGCCGGGCGCGGTCCACGTCGGGCTCGCGGGCCGAGCGCGGCGCGGTTGGCAGGATGGAGCGGTCGATGGACGACCGGAACGAGTCCTCCTCCGTGTGCCAGGAGGTGGAGACTGCACGGACAGAGGTAGCCAACGACAAGAACGTTACCGCGCACCCATGGTCATGCACCTGCCTGTGGGCCACAAGGGGTCCTCTAACTCCACAACGACGAAAAACAAAAAGAGTTTACTGTTCTTAACGAATACAAGACTGGCTATCGTTGTGCTCGTAAAAGGAAAAGCTGTGATACGACTGACTAACTCCACATTTTAGGCATCATCATATCATCTTTTCGAAGATGTTTTGAAGGTGAAGAGTGTGCGTACCATCTCCGTCCAGGTCATCAGTCTCATCGGCCCAGCTCGTGGACTTGGCGGGGTAGTTGGGGGGTGGGGCGTTCCCTCCCCTTTCACCTCCTCCTCCTCCTCCTCCTCCTCCACTGTCCTCAGACAGGAAGTCAGTCAAGGAAAAGGTCTTCCCTTTCTTATTCCCCTTCTTTTTAGCTGCTTTAAAACACACAAAACAAAGAAAGGAGTTGACATCGCTTTAATTTGGGACACTGAAACTGAAGATGGAAATGCTTTTCCTACCGCTTTATAAATCCACGCTGGTAAACAGGAAGGTATCATGACATTTAAGGTAAAAACGGAGAACACGGCAGGGAAATGCCCCGACGTCCCCTCTTCAACACCACAATAAGAGCAGGAGTCCCTGCTTTTGTTGACAGCTTCGTCGGGCCCCAGATTAACAGTTTAGTGGCCATGCTTCAGTTAACTACGACCTGTCCCTGCGAGATATAGGAATGCAGTGTGCCGACCAAGATAAGGAAGGTACTACCCTGATGGAGAACTCCTAGTCTGAAAAAAATAACGTTTAAACTAATCAATGATTCAAGTACGTCCTGCTCATAACAAAGGGAGTGGTCGTGCAAGGGAGTGCAAACTAAATATAAAAAGAAAATGGAGGACAAGTGCACACCTGTAAACTTGTGACTTGCGTGCATTAGAAGATAAAATTTGGATGAATTTTTTCAAAGAAACTTGTTTGTTCAGTTTCTGTATTCAGTTAATGGCGGTTTGTGGGGGGTTGGAGGTGGTTTGTTTTGGTCCTGGGGAGGGAGGTCAGAAGGACAAAGCTCCCGGTAAGCTTTATTGTCAAAAATCCAGGCAGTCAGGGCATTCTTTCACAAAGCGCAAAAGCCATACACACACCCTACACACACACTTACTGTTTACACTTTGAGCATTGCTGTACCCAAACGCAAAGATGAATGAAAACCAATTACTCACTCAATCGCACCCGTCGTACTGCATTGAGACATGTACACCGTATAGTAGATGCATCTACAGTGACTAATCTAGCTCCCAAGATGTTATTCAGACGTTACGTATGATGAGAAAAAAAAAACAAATCAGTCTGTTGACTTGCTAGCCAAGTAGCTCGCCATTGTCTTTATGTGAGCATAGTCAGCAAAGGACTGCTGACGGGGGTAGTATCCCCCTGCTTAGCTGGTCAGGTTTTTAGGGCCTAGCAGCTCATGGCTGCGCCAGCACCAGAATGCGCCACTAGTAAGCAGCAGCATGCAAGTTAAAGACACACACACACACATGCGGATCAAAGTTGGAACACACTGTCAAGGGTTTTTTTTTTTGAATGCGACAGACACCGCTCGTAGGGTATTTATCCATCGGCTACTAAACACGGACATAGCCGAATTAAGTGGCGCACGTGGGGGATTCCGTGGGAAGCGCACATTATTCAAGCCGACCCCTCCTCCAAGAAATGCCCGAACCGAGGCGACGAAGACACAATGTGGCGTCTCTTTCCGCAGTGGGCGACACTTCATAACATTACACCAAAACCAAATCATAAACAAGAGTACTCTGGAAATATTTGAGCCAGGTATTCGCAGAAGCGACCATCACATTCTATGAATAAAAGGAATTCCCGCGATATCTGCGCAGAGATGGCTGAATCGTGCAAGTCGTTGCCTCGCACATACCGCTCTTGTTCGGCCGCTGCGACTTTACGGGGACCACGAGCCGCCACGCGTGGTCGTTTCTCGCACGACAATAACACCGATTGCTAAAAACAGCTGTTAGGCATGATGTAAGCCCTTCCGTTCGATGTATGGTCGAGATTAATACACTCTGAAATATCCTAAACGACCCAGATCGTTTCACCCACATTAAACCTCACCTGACGCCGCCATCTTGGAGAGCGAGTTGGTACCAGGTAGTCCGCTGATAATGGCGTCACAAGTTTATGATCGGGAGCGCGCAGGCGAGGTCCACGAGCATGTCTTTCCACAAGTCCGCTTTAGTTGGAGAAGGGTCTCTCTATCTGCAGGCCTTCAGGCTCAGGCCTTTCAATTCGATTCGGTTTTAATTCATAAAGATTTATTGGCGTGTGAGAAAAACGTTACGTTAGCAAGCAGGTGAAAAATTAGGTTAAAAAATAAAAACATGGATAAGGTAAAATATCAAAAATAAAACACAAAATATATACATATCCAAAAGTAGTATATTAAATACTAGTCAAATATGGAATAGGCCTCTCAGTGTGTATACAAATTGTAAAATATCCCCTGATAAAGTAAAGATACAGCGTACCTACACTGTATTAACAGTATGGAGGTCTTGGGGATATGTGCAATAGTGCAATCGTTGTGAACAGACAGAAAAAGTCAATATTAACAAAGATGTGCTGTGTTCACTGAGTCTGTGCCTGGTTTAGGATTTCTTAGCTTTCGGTCAGTCAGGTATTCTGCAACTGTGTATTCACTGTTTAGGGACAAGGAAACATGCCAAAACCTTCCCTTTATTTTACTTACAATTGGTTTAGACTATTTTTCCATATGCAATTCTCTGTGGGTGAGGAACTTGTTGGTGGAGCGTATGACTGTCCCCCTTCCTTCATGTGGTTATACAATTTTAGCTCTATCGTCTGGATTTTAATAATGATTTGGTATCGTCCTAATTCTGCTCTGCATGCATTCAATTTGCAGAGGATAGCTTTTCTGATATCTGCATGCAGAGTTTCAATTTGATGTTTGGCTGATATTTCTAGTTTGATGCTTAATTGTATGGCATAAAAGTCCCTCCTTGTCTTGTCTTTCAGGTCTTTAACAGTTGTTTTTTTTGCTCTAGAGTAACAGTGTCTAGGGGAAATTGTATTTGTGGAGCCGGGCTCTTTCTTCAAATATCATTTATTTTAGTTTCACTGTCATAGGCCAGGTTGGAGATGTAAACTTTGCAGAAGATGCTGATATCCCTTCTTTGGTTGGGCACAGCGCACCAGGTAATCTGCAAAACAACATCCAACGCCTGCCAATAAGTTCCTTATAGAACTGGAAGCTGTGTCCCTTTACACCCAAGAACCCAGGGGGTCGCAAGCCCCTGTTCCCCACTTTCCGTTTCGTCAAGAGTACTTCACTCGGTACACAACATCCGAAAGCTTCTCCAACACACAGGGCTGGGAATCATTTTTGGGTAAACACTCTTTTCCAAATGGGGGTGTAGACCCACACAAATTGGTCTGTAGATCTGTCACTCTGAGGGTTAAGAGGTGTTGTCCTCATGTTCCTCACCCCAATACGCTGGTACACTTCAGTGAACTGCTATGCCTCCACGTTGGGTCCCTGATCACTGTGTAGTTCCTCAGCAACCCTGAACATAAAGGAAAGTTCACACACGCACAACCCCGGGGAGCAGCGCTCTGGTCGGGGACTGCTTGCGCCTCTGGCAATTTGGATAAATGTTCCATAGCCACAAAAACAAAGCGGTTCCCATTGTTTGTTGTGGGAAAAGCATGAAAGACATCCAGTTTTGGTGGCTGCCATCAAACCAAAACTCTTGTGTGGTTGGGGTGTTCCCTGCCTTCAGCGGCAGTATACTCTTCCCCAGCCTGCTGACTAGGCCCCCAGTCACCGTTGCTGATTAACAGTCGGTGGGTGTGTCCACACTCATGGACCCATGGACACAGATGGTGGAACTGTGTCTGGAGTGCCCAACAAGGGTGCCGATTCAAGGTAGAGGCCAACATGTGAAAGTCATGCAGACTTTTAAGGCACTGGACATATGCTAATTTATTAAGCTGGAGGTTTGCAGCTAGACGCTGATGCAAGATTAGGAGGGCAATGCGATTCCACAGTCAATAGTGGCAGCAACGCACCTGCACATTGGGTTTGGAAACAATTACAGGAAAAGAAGAGGAAATTGCTCCGTCCCAGTCAAAAACAAACTCTATGCAAAGTTCATTGCTCATGAAACCTTCGTCCTCACGAACAATGAGTGAGCTGATAGAAAGCAGAGGAGCCGCTTTACCCGAAGTCCACCTATGGTTTTCTCGGACCTAAAAAGCATCCTTGTCACAGTGTGTACAGGGTAAGGAGATCGACGTCCGGTCTTACAGGTAGAAGAACTAAGGTTAGTTGCGTTGCACATTCAATTCTCCTTACTAACCATGTTATGTTTGCATTAACTGAAGATAGCCCTAGTAGTCAGATTCCCTTTACCATATGTTCCAATGTTTTTTAATGCCATTCATTTTCAAAGAAAATACAT
>OLKM01005671.1:0-16342 GCA_900291075.1 Melanogrammus aeglefinus | reverse complement strand
AGGGGGGGGGGGCCTTTCCGGTGTCTGTTGAATCCTGTGTGTAATTGTTATTCTATGCCGCCTGGTGGATGGGCTGTTTGAGTTCAGTGAAATACAGAAGACTCAGCTAAAAGTAGCGGACCTTTGATTATTGCTTCGCCCTGGACTGCCCAACCAGTAGGCAGCGAGCCTAGGTCCGCTCTGCAGCAGGCACTGCGTTGTGCAAGTTCCTCTTTATTTATCCTTACATTGTAAGCGGAAATGTGTTTACAGAACTGACATCGGAGTGTGTCGATTGTCAATGCGAAGAACTCTTGTGTTTGTGTCCTTTATTACGCTTCCACTGACTGTAAGTCTGCATCCCGGAACACCATTGCTCCTTTAAACATGAAAAAAAAAAAAAAAAAAAAAGGCCGCCTTGTCGGAATGGCGGGAACTCCAAAAACACTGAGTCGAAATGGCAGGACGTTTGCATGTCGAATGGTGGTAAGTCTGAATGGTGACATGTCTGAATAGTAAATGTCGGAAGGCGTAATATGTCGAGTGGCACAATGTCGAGTGGCAGCATGTACACCCGATATCAAGCTACCGGCATTCATAAAGGTGGTCCTAGTTAAGAATCAACCCTAAAACGTTCGTTTTCAAGAGATGTGCAAGCTCACGAGAGTGGCTATAGTGTGTTGCTATGGTTTCCAAAACGAGTGGTCTTAGCGAAATACAGTTTGCTGTCGTGTTAATTTTTGCCATTTTGTGATTCCAAATATCAAGTCGGTAAGTTAAGGAATTGTTGTAGACTGGGTTGATTTTAAGATATCATTTTAATGCACATTGATCACTTATGACTCATTCTGACGCAGGTTACGGTGTGAGATCCAAATTAGCTCAAAAGCTCGAGAACTGGGACCATTGTATCAAACATTTTGGAAATTATCAAAAACTCTTCATCCAGACAACTCTGCAACAAGGAGAGCTTACGTGCACAAAAAGTTGAACTATATGCAATACATGAAAACTCACAGGAATACAGTTTACCTGTTTTATAGTCAGGTGGGGTGTTAACAGTGAGGTTACAGTCTCATTGATGATCTGACGCGTCTATGGGTCATCCCTAGTTCCGCCGGTGTCCACGATATTATGTGACGGGGAACATAGATCCTACGGGGTCCTATGTTCCCCGCAATCAATCTTACGGTAGATCTCTCACCAGTGTTTCCGGCCAAGAAAACTCAAGCCCCTACACCCTGAGCATTCGTTCGTCCGAGCCCGGCCTGTGAATGCCCGACATTAGACTGTTAATATTGAGCCTCAATGCCCGAATTATTCAACCGACATTTTTTAATACAGTGTAACTTGGTACACATACTTAGGCCTAGTCACTGCTAAAATATATAATGTAAGGAATAATGGTACAGTACGCCGTCATTATGGAAAAATAAATCCCAGACAGGCGAACAGGACACCAACGGTCAGCGGAAGGTGTCCTGCTTCGCCCTGAAGCAAGGGCGTAGGTTTGGTCCTCAGCTTTGGGGGACACTTTTACTGAGAACACTGTAATTCGTTCTTGTTTCTGTTTAGTTTTTAACATACCTCTTGCGTTATATTACTCGCTACCCTGCGTGGAGAGAAATGTGTGCAGACGACAAATAATATATTATACCAGAACCAACCTTTTGACCACTGAGGCATTGATTGTTCTCAATACACAGAAGCAAGCATTAGCTAGATTTGCCCAGATTATAATACCGGTAGTCTGTTCTTTATTGTAACTGGAGAATGGAATTTAACCAATAAGTTATAGTGAAAAAATATGACGAATATGAGACAATCTAAAAAATTAATTCCTAAGCTGTAAGGCCTATATTGGGTAAATTATTTTTGTTGCAAGATAAGTGCCTTCAAATGGGGACTTCCTTTGTTATTTCAAAAACTGTAAGTATCAGAACACAGAATACAAAGAAGTGAAATCTGAACTTCATTTACACGAGTTAGTAATGTATCCTGACTGATAAACCATCCTGTAAACTGACCTAATATAGCTAAGTAACTACTAGTATAAAAATATATCAAAATATCTCAATAAAGCACATCATCAAATCAAATATAAATATGCCCACGAACACAGACTGATAATGGCAGAAACAAGAGCGCCGAACAATTGTATTAACATAAATATATTTAAGATTAACAAAAGTATCTGTCACTGTCACATTCAGATCACACTGATGGAACAATTTGTCCCATACCATAACCGATCAAACATATAACGACCACACTCAAATGAAGTCAAATGTAATACTCCTAGGGAATATGAAATTCCTGAAGCAACCACATGGGTATATTAACAAAAAAACAATGTTATTTTGAACCTACCGTAATGGACTAGCCGAAAGTTTAAAACCCTCTCTCCGAAATACTTTGTACATCGATAAGATGTTGAAAAAAGTACTATATAATAGTATATTGAAATGACCAAAACAAGTTAACTTAAATGACATTTTACAACGTTTTATGCTCTACCATGACAACATGATGTTCTTCCATTAAACTAGTGAAAATTTAGGTGGTCTCCCTTTATAATCTGCCTATGATATAAGGCTACTACACACTACAAATACTTACAGAATAATAAAGAAACGAAATTGCCTCAAGATCCACTTTATTGTGACTGTAAGATTCTAGCTTAAACATTCAGTGATTTGTAAAGGAAACGTTAGCATTCTTATCATGATAGAGCAATATTTATGGCCACCTATCCGTGCTGCACACCCCTAATCAATGCTTCTAACCTTGGTTGAAAGATTACAAAAGGCTAGGTTTAGCTTGTAAACAATACCCTGCGGTGGTTACATATTACTATCACTAGTTAATACTATTTTCCACGGTACAATCTAAATTTGAAGGTCTGATCACTAAGATTACCACTGCCAGTTTGTGTGTGGCTAGTTATTTTTGTCTAGCACTACACTCTGCTTTGTGAAAAAGCGTCTAATGTCCTCCTCCTCCTCCTGTTTCTTCTTCTTCTTGGGTGCGGCATAATCTGAGATCTATAAAGTACCAAAAAGGGGCGCAAACATTGTACAATGTTGAAGAGCATTGGAATATTAAAAATGTTTTACTCTCCGGCCTGGTCCTTTTGTGGGGTAGGCCTATGTATTGGCGGACAGCCCCCGGATTAACTTACTGTGTGTCGTCGTCACCACCGCGCGCGTTTGTCTGTCAGCCTCCGCTTATCTGCTTCGAGACTCTCGCGTCCCGTGCGTGTAGCGTGGCAGCGTGTTGGTTTTTTCAGCCCAATCAAATCACCAGTGTGCCTTTTACTGCCGGCGCTGGCCGTTCGAGAACGCAAAAATGAAAAGTTCGCGGAAAATGTTGGGGGAGACAATTTAGTCATCTGAAAATATTGCATGGGACCTAGTCCCATGCGTCCCCCCCATAACCTACGCCAGTGCCTGAAGAGGGCTTATTTTCAGATAATGACCGGGCGAACTGTATTCACTACATCATCCCGCTTATTACACAGCTACTTGCCAAAACAAAAAAATAACTTCACATGGTGTGTCTTTTATTACAAATTCTTCGTTACCAGCATTCGTAGTGTTGATCACGCAGTGAAAAATAATCCGCAAAAGGACGCTTAGCAACCGAAGACGGGTGTGACGACGAGTTACCGGACTACTCCACACATTGAACGAAGCGTTCCACGCGGCATGATTGAGAAGACGTCCATTTCAGACGTCCTCTTCCCAGTAATGGTGGAGAAAGTAACAGAGCGAGGAAACATAGAACCTTTTTTCTGAAGAAGGGTCCTATGTCCCACCACTGTTGCGGGGGAACAATAGGAACCCTTTTTCTGAAAAAGGGTTCTATTGTTTCCCCGGTCTCATAACAAAGAGGGGAACATAGGACCCGGGGAACATAGGACCGCGGGAACATAGACACGCTCCCTGTAGCTAGCTAGAATTATCAGTTACTCATCAGCCAACAAGCTAGTGTTCAAAACTTACCGTTTCTTTGTGTAACTTCAAATGTCGGACGAAGTTGTCGCGTCTCTGTCTGTAATCTTGCTCCCGCATGTTTTACAAACTGCAATTCTTTTTTTGTCTCTCACCTCATAGTTTTTGTACCCAAACAAAACTACCTTTTGGTATCATTTTTGCCTACGTGTGCGCGCGTGTTAGTTTGTTCCTCTTTATTGGTTGTCTCGTACTTTGATTGTTGGATGCTGTCAGGTCGAAACAACGTGGATCTAATTTGATTGGATGTCTTTCCATACACACACTTTACGCTGCGTGTGAATCACGCACACAGGTGCAAAGGGAGAAAGAGCGATCAGTGTCGTCGTGTGAACATACTTTTTAATCTTTGGGTTCGAGGAAAGTAGCAAGTCTTTTCAAGTCAAAAGGGTCAAATCACGAGTCACTGATATTAAAGTCCAAGTCGAGTTGCAAGTCTTTTAAGATTTTGTCAAGTCATCAAATTTATTGACTCGAAGTCTGACTCGAGAGTCCAAGTCATGTGACGCGAGTCCACAACTCTGCTAGCTGGTGCAACAGTATTCAGCAATCAGTGGAAGGCAGTCGGCTGACGTCACGTTTTAGTAACGCTTCGGCTCGCTTGGAACCAGGGCTGAGGTGATATCCAAAAATGTACCCGGTTGCAGGTACTGCGTGCGTGCTAGTGGAAAACACGCAAATAGCGCGTCGAGCCGAGGCCTTGCTAGTGAAATGCGCCATAGGTGACTCAAGTGCGAAGCAAAAACAGGATTTGAGTAAGGTATTTATTCCTCATTGATAATGTTCCAAAAAGCTCAGAAGATCCAAAGCACAAAACAAAGTTCAGGCAATCCAAAAAGGCCAAAAACACAATCAAAGTAAATCCAAAGGGTAATCCACAGTCCAGGTCAAACAACAAGATATCCAAAATGTTGGGTTCAAGACCAAGGTCCACATGGGTTCAGTGAAGATTCAACAGAGACAGAGTGAAATAACCAGGCTTTATTACTGTGAGGACAAAACACGGTTGAACCAATCAACGTGGCTAATTAACAGGGCCAGGTGCGTCTGCTTAACCATCATCACCATTATATCACAGAACAGAAAGACAGAATTGGCGCCATCAAGTGGTCTAAGACACAATAGTCCAACATTATGACACTAGTAGTAGATTATTTCTCAAGGTATGTGGAAATTGCATTGTTTGTCACCCTCAAGGTCCACAGATGTGGTGTTGCACCTGAAATCAATGTTTGCTCGTCATGGAATTTGTGATTTCTTTAAAAGTGACAATGGACCCCAGTTCTCAGGTGGCCACTTTAAAGCCTTTGCAGCAGAGTATGGCTTTGTGCACATCACGAGCAGCCCTAAGTTTCCGCAGAGCAATGGGGAGGTGGAACGCGCCGTACAAACCGTGAAAAACCTGCTAACAAAGGCATCAGACCCATATCTTGCATGCTGCATACAGAGAAACCCCTCTACAGAACGGCTATAGCCCGGCCGAGCTGTTTGATGGGTCGCCGCCTCCGCACTACAGTTCCAGCCCTTCCAACCCTGCTGAATCCAGTTTTGCCTGACTACAACACACTGGAGGCCAGAGAAAGGGAGAAGAGGAGGAACGACGCATCTCTCCTCAGGATCATTACTGTCTTTTTTAAAACCCAACACAATCCAGGGAAGGATGATGTTCCCCTCTCCATCCCCGATGATGACAACTGTAAGTTCATTATTCCACATTAATTGATAATGTTATTGTCTTTATATTCTTCATGGCAGTAGTATTAAGTTGTAGTAGTAGAAAATGCTGTGCACATACATAATCATATGCCTGCCCTTAGGGATTCTCATATGCCCTTGTTGTTGTTTTTTTGAGTTTAGTTCCATCAACATCCACCTCCAGCAGCACAGTGGTTTCCCAACCTCCTGGGCAGGAACATCCAACCGATGATCAGAGATCAAGTCCAACTGCGGACACAGATGACTGTGAGTTAAAAAAAAAATGTTTTACTTCCATAGAGAACATATAACAATGACAATAATAATAACTGCAACAAGAATTGCTGTAATTAGCCCATGCTAGTAAAGATTATTTATAACAAATATGCCCTGTTGTTGTTTTTTTTTCTTTTTGTCATCAGCTCCATCAAGAACCAAATGTGAACAGTTGATCTCAGAGGACCCTGCACAATGGCCAACCATCCTCAACCATACCCAACTGTGCCACTTGGTAACACAAGGACCCAAACAAGTGAAAGATATGGTTTTCCCTCAGAACATGGACAAAATCCTACGGAGATTCAAAAGGGAATATTATGACATGACCATGAAAAACGGCGATAAAATACAGCGAAGATGGCTCATGTATTCAGTCAGTACAGATTCCATCTTCTGCTTTGCTTGCCAATTTTTGGAAAATTGGACAATTCACTTACCAAAGGAGATTTAGGAATTGGAAAAACATATCTAATCATTTTAAAGGAACATGAGTTGGCAGGAACTCAACACAAGGCTCAAAAACTAAAACAGCCATTGGATCAGATAAACCAGAATTTGATGCATCTTGAGGTAGAGCACTGGAGAGGTGTAATACACAGAGTTATTGCCATCATATGCCATTTAGCTGAGAGAAATCAAGCTTTGAGGGGGCATACAGAGGCTCTATATGATCCACATCAATGGCAATTTTCCTAGCCCCAGGTGGAATTGATGGCCCAGTTTGATCCCATCATGAATGAACATATAAGAAGGATCCAACCCAAACAAACAAAAAGTGCACTACCTCAGTAAAGGACATTCAAAACGAAATCATTTCATTGGTGGAGGCAAAATCAGTGAGGAGATAGCCAGACAGGTGAATGCAGCAAAGTACTTCTCTGTCATAATGGATTGTACTCCCGACACAAGCCACACCGAACAACTGTTCTATCGTCTTGAGAGTGGTAAAATGTGAGCCATCAGTTTGGTGCATCGATCTCTGAACATTTCATTGGATTTTGTTGATGTTCAAGACACAACTGGAAGAGGTCTGTCTGAGACACTTTTTGGAAAAGTTGGATGAGCTCAACTTGAACCATCAGAGATTGCCGTGGACAATCCTTATGACAATTGGGAGCAAACATGATTGGGACATAAACAAGGGGTTCAAGCAAGACTGCTGCCAACTGAATGAGAAGGCATTGTGTGTCCCATGCAGCAGTCACACTCTTAATTCTGGTTGTAGCAGATGCTGCCAAATCTTCTGTAGGCTCCATCTCCTTCTTCAGTGTTCTTCAGAGATTGTACAATCTTTTCAGCTCCTCTGTGCAACGCTGGGCATTTCTGCAGGAACATGTCAAGCACGCAACAGTAAAATCCTTGTCAGTGACCAGATGGGAAGCCAGGATTGACAGCGTGAAAGTTGTCCGTTTCCACCGTCCAGAACTCATACAAGCTCTGCCTGGCCTCCAAACCCTTTCAGTGCAGAAGAAGGACTCTGAGACATTGTCCACAGCAAGGAGCATAAAGGCCGAACTCATGACATGGAGATTTGTACTGTGCACTGTTATCTGGTATAATATTTTGTACCAGATCAACCGGGTAAGCAAGATTCTACAGGGCCCCAGTGTTTCTCTTGAAACACTTAAAGCAGAAACAAGCGCAGTGAGAACCTATCTGGAAAATGCAAGGGAAAGTGGACTTGCTGCTGCTCGACTCAAAGTGATGCTACAAAGATAGCAGAGAGCCTTGAAATTGCACAAGACATTTCCGGCAAAAAGACAGCGAAAAACTACAAAGCAGTTTCTGTATGAGGGGCAGAGAAGAAAGCCAGTCCACCCCAGATGAGCAGTTTAAGAGGGAGTTTTTCCTCCCCTTAGTGGACACAGCCCTCACCAGTTTGACTGACCGATTTTTAAAAATGAAAGATGTTTTTGGCCTTTATGGTTTCCTGTTCTCAAAAGAAAACATGAGAGAGAGTGATCAGCTCGGCAAACTCATTGACAACTGCAAGAACCTCGAGAAAACTCTACAGGATGTAGAGTCTGAGGATTTGGTCCTGGAGATTAGAGCTGCAATACATACCTTCCCTGATGCTGTAGCCTCCTGTCCAAGAATGATGCTGGATTACATCTACAAGGAGCAGCTTCTGGATCTCTATGGAAACCTCAGCATTGCTCTTCGTCTGCTTCTAACTCTGCCAATCACTGTTGCGTCTGGTGAGAGAAGCTTCTCTGCTCTAAAACTTGTAAAAAACTACCTCAGGTCAACCATGTCCCAGGAGAGACTTTCTGGACTTGCTCTTATTTCCATTGAAGCACAATGTGGCGAAGGTCTATGGATCTAGATGACTTTGTCACAGCATTTGCACAAGCTAAGGCTCGTAAGCAACATTTTTAGAACAGCGGACCTGTGGGTACCCTGTTTTGCAGAAGCCATGTCAAGTTGGTTTTGCTCGGTTTGTTCTGTTATTCATTTATTTATTTATTTACTGTTATTTATTCATCATTCGCTTGCGCGTCAACTGGTGTATACATTGTTGCAATTTTATTTTTCTATTTATTTTTATTGTTAACAACATTCAGATTTGTATTTTTTGTAATCAAAAAAGTTCATATTTTATATTGTGTTGGTGTCAGTTAATTTACAACAATTATTGATAGGTGTAGGGTTTGAAGAATTTCTGTTCCTCCCTGAAATTCACTTTGAGAACCCCTTATCTCTTCTTAAGTATTATTTTCAGTATACATATTCAAAGAGTCCCAGAAATTGTGTGCAAATGGGGTGGGGGCCCCACAAATTTCTTGCTTGGAGCCCCAAAGGACCCTTGCCCCGCCACTGCCGCCACCCATGTGGCAGCGCACCCGACCCCAGTGGGTCCTCCTGCAGGTGTGTGGCCCACAGGACGAAGATTGGGGGGGGGGGGGGGGTGCCACGTAACTTTTCTCGGGCTGTGCCCGGCCGGGGCTCCGTGGCAAACCAGGCCACCAGCGCGCCTCGCCAACGGCCCCTCCGTCTTGGGGCTGGCTGCTGCAGACGGGGCCCCGGGCTTCCTCCGGGCAGCGTCTCTCCTCCTCTTGCTCGTTTATTCATGAAGTCTTGGTGAACCATTCTTAGTCTGGCCCCTCACCTGACACCACTCTGCCATGGGAGACCCTGCCAGGAGCACAAGGCTCCAGACAACACAGCCCTCAGGTTCACAGGGACACGCAAACCTCTCCACCACGATAAGTTGACGGTTCCAGGAGAGGTATCTTCTACCATTTAGCTTATAACTCAAACCACTCTAACACTGCATCACACTGGACTAGAACCAGCAACCCTCTCCAGACTGAGATACAACTGGAATGACCCCAAAAGTAAGAGAGCCCAGAAGTAATTAATGTGTAATAATGATGATTATATATTACTGTTATCATCATTATTATTATTTTATGTATAGAGCACTCTTCTTAATCCATGTGACAAAGTGCTTCATAAAATCATCAAGTTTTAAAAGAAAATATATAGAAAACAATCTATTACAAGGTATTATTCATTTTGCTGCCTTTATGAAGCACTTCATATGTGGATTAAGAAGAGTGCTCTATAAACATGTTATTATAATAATATATTATATTTATTATGATATTACTTTTGGGCCCTATTTTCTGTGTTTTTACAAAGGCCTTACTGAATCAGAGATGACCTTTAAAGTCCAAAGTGCAGGGGTTTTTTTTTTCGAATTTGCGCAATTTGGTTGTTGGTAATAATTATTTTAACTGTTATATATTGTATTTAATGTTGTTGGGTATCACAAAACGGAGTTTAATACGAAAATGTAGGTAATATTTGAGCGTTTTGCGATAGCTTCTAAATTTCTCCCAGAATGCATTGCATGACGTCACGTTGGGGAGACGACAGCCCAAAGCCCATCGAGACCCATTGAGAATAGAGACTAGTAAGAGCGAGATAAGAGATAGATAAGTGAGATATTAATATAGAGATACATTATATAGATAGCCTAGATAGATAGATAGATAGACAGCATAGATAGATAGATAGACAGCATAAATCTGTGTATCATTCGTTCATTCGTTTTTCAAAATGAAACCAAAAATAAGAAAACGAAAAAACAATTCCTTTTCTCAGTATTCGTTTCTTAAACTAAAATGAAAAAACTGATAACGACTCGTTTTTTTCAGTTTTCGATTTTATGCTCAAATGAATAATGGAAAAAACGGATAACGAGCGTTTCCCGTTTCATGTTTTATCCCATTTTGATCTCAAACAAGTTCAATGAGCCGGAAGCGAAAGTGACCGTCTCTGTCTCTGTCTGTACCGCGAGGGCGCGCAAAACAAAAATAATGGCAGGACTTGAGGATCATGCAGATATAATTGGACAGCTTTTTGAGGATGGTAAAACGCAGGCCGAGATTTCTACCACGCTGCAGCAGTTCGGTGTTCAGAGGTGCTCGGAAATGTCGATGAGAAGATTCTGTGCTCAACACCAACTCAGGCGTAAAAGACATGTGTCAGACGCAGAACTGGAAACTGCTGTCCTGTCATCAATAGATAAGGTAAGTGCTCGCATTTTAACACGTAGCGTACAAACTAAAACTATACGCTTTTCACATTAATTATTTTTTTGGAAATAGTGTTTTGATCGTGATCGCCTATATTGTTAGACAGTAGGTTCAAAAGCACATTGGGTGGCCACTGCCATTGACATCCCACCAGTCCGACAGCCTCTAATTGTCTAAATGGCAGCACTTAGCCTAATTTTCTGTCAAACGTCTGATCATTCCGACAATTGTTGCCTCCTATGATCAGAATGACGGTATTTTTTTTCCTTTTTTAAACATTCGTGCCTTTCCGACAATCAAGTTATGTAGTCCCTGTCTGCGCTCTGCTGCGTAATTACGCACAACCAAATGTATGCATTCCTCTATCAGCATGTTTTGAAGAAGCTGTTGAGTAACGTATTTCGGTGGTGAATGATAAATAATAACTAATAATATAATACATTTTATTTATAAGCGCTTTTACAAATGCTCAAAGACACTTTACAATTTAAAAATGATGTTGAATCCATCTTGATGCAAAGTTTAGTTTTATAAATTAACAACAGAAAAAAAAATCCCCCACTTACTGTTCTAATTGGGACAAAAGTGCTACTAAATGTAGCCTATTGATTACTACACACTGGGCCTTTGTATTTCCAGGCGAGGATGAGTGCCCTCTTTTTGAAATAAAAACATGGTCACCCTATTTAAACACCACTTGCCTAATTCCTGTGAATATATTTGACCTTGTCATGTGTGTAATTTGTAAAAGGTAGTTAGGCTATAAATATGTCAAGTTTCACAAAAGTCACGACAGTTTTTGTTGACTTGTTGACTTTTAATGTAGACCCTAAATTAGTATTAAGTCTTAGTTACAAGGCTAGGCAAATTATTTAATTTAACCCTTTTTTGTCTTGACAGACAGGTCCAACTTATGGATGAAAATTCATGACAGGATACCTGTCATCTGTGGGAGTTAAAGCAGGTGAAGCATGAGTGGGAAGGATTCTCAGAGAGGTTCACCAGCCATATAATGAGCTGCGCCGCCAGGTAAGTCACCTACATTAATTGTATTTGTGAGCAAAAAGATGATTTTTGAAATTAGTGACCTCATGAAAAGTTTAATTTAGACTTACAGTATATTATCAGTACATGCATGTATTAGGTTTGTGAATAATTAGAATATTTTAGCAGATTTAATGTTCATGCACTTTTCATGGATTGCATTGTAATTGTTTTAGGGAGCGCGTAATCTAAATCCAGTTCCTTACCATGCGGAATAGAGTGGGCCACAAACTCCACCTTGATCAGAATGAGAAGCTGGGAATGTTTGGAGTGACACATGTCTTGGCTTTTGATGGTTTCAGCAGCAAAATTGTTGCTGAATCCACAATGCCAGTGAAGAACAATCTTGTTATTTATGAGGAAGTTTACAGGCAAGTAGTCAAGGTTAAAAATCTGAATTTATCATATCCACATTCATGTATCCATATAATTTGCACAATTCTCTTTTAAAGGAAAGCAGTTGCCAACAATGGAATGTGGGACCAAATCAAGCATTACTCAAAGACATGCCAGATAAATATACTTGAGGTGGTATGTCTAACGAGACATATGCATACTGTATATTTAGCCTACAGTATTTTTTGTAAGAAATTGGTTTTACTAAGCTCAAGAAGAATTTTGTTCAGAACACATGCATATTTTTATTGTGAAGTAGAAAGAGTATAAAATTCTAATCTCTGTACAGACTGCCACAACACATAACATGTGACAGTACCAAGCTTTAACATTGAATAATAATAAATAATAATAATAAATAAATAATAATAAAATAAAATCCTTGAACTGGTCAAGATATGTTATTTGTACAAAAACACAAATTTACAAAAAGTGCCAAACTTGTAACATTAGAACTCTAAGATAATACATTAGGCACTACATTACAAAACTCAATAAGGGATTATTGAGTTTTGGATTAGGGGTGGAATAATTTCTCTAGTGCTGCCAGCGCCTCGGAGAGGGCCGTAACTTCATGGATGCTCCCCTACAGGTCAACAGCACGCCACTTCGGGCAGTAACTGTGGGTGTTTTTCCATGTCACAATACATGCCTTACACCCGATAAGGCTTTTGCAGCAGGTTGAGAACAGTGGCTTATCTACAGGACCTGTAGATGAAAAAAAATTACTTTATCATTTATTTTCATTGTGTTAGAATCTAGCAGTATGTAGGTCAAAATCTGTATTAAGATGACCAGAGATTAAGTCAATCCACACTGCATTTGAGATCTATTAGAATGATAACATTAGAGGAATAAATCAAGCCACTTATTTAAAGTGTAAACTCACTATTTAAACATTGTCTCAATGCACACAAATTCAGGAGTCAAAAAAACATAGGTATAATGAACAATAGTACAAATTGATTTTATGTATTGGAAAAAACAAAACAGAGGAATAAATAAACAGATAACATTTTGAGAAGTGTAGTATAAGGTACCTTAGGTGTCTCATTCCATTCCATATTTCTATTGATCCATAATAAAACAGTGCCAACCTTTGCAGACAAGACAGGCGAAGACTATTCTTAAAGAAGCTACTTCAGCCTCTGAAAGACACAGGGTTGTTGTCATTGTGGACTCTGCAAATCCACTCAAATCCTTGATCATTTTGGACACTTCTCTTAGTCCCTGGGCTGCTTCGACAACCTCCTCAGTGTCGGCTATAACCTCTTGAAGGCCAGTATCTTCCTTTCGGCTGAAAAACATTTTAAATTTACAGTGTAACATTTAATTAGACTTTAATAATTAGTTCAAACACTACACATACAGTAGTAAGAACCTAATTAGACTTTAATAATTAGTTCAAACACTACACATACAGTAGTAAGAACCGTCATAGCTTTCTAATGGTTTGCTGCAAAAAATGATTGATAGGCGGTATAGAAAACGAATGAAAAATTAAATAGGTGATAAAATAATAATATTTAGTTCAGTTACCTCAGCCTCTTTCTCTTGTTGACTTGTAGCAGGTCCATCTGTTGTTCAGGCACTGCAAATACCTTTCTGGAGTTTTGTTTCCAGTATGCTGACCCTGCAATTTGAAAATTTGACCTGATTTTGTTATCTTTAAACGAAATATTTGCTGTATTGGTGAAAATGTATAGGTAGGTTTTAAATTGAAAAACAGGACACTAAAAACAGATTTGAAGCACTTAAGATAGCTATGAATGGAAAATTTAATTTAATGTGAGAATTATACTTAGGTGTATGCATTTAGCTGTTCAAGTGTGTGAACTTTGTGCAGATGAGCTCCTAAATTGATTGTAGAAAATAGCATTTTCACAGCAATCATTTTAAACATACCCCTAGTTCCTTCGGAATCAACGATTTCGTTGCCCTGACTATCTGTCAAAATAAATGTCTCCTGCTGTCCAAGCGCTTCTGTTACTTTGATGTTGATTGTTTGCACACAAGCCTCAAACTCAGAGAAGCGGACTGTCACCATCTTCTTGGTCTCCAGTTTTCCATTCACAACTTCGGCACTGAAGATATTCCTGAATATTGATGAGAACATAGTTTTTTTTATACACACACAAGCAAGTACATTACAAATAAATGATATGAAACAATATGTTATCTGATGTAAAGTAGAATGTCACATGCTGTTTTCATACTAGGAAAGTAATGAATCTGTATAATGAAACATGTTAATGCTTTTATTTGTTTACGGATTTTATTTCTAATATTACTATTATAATTGAATGATGGTAATTCAAATGAAAGGTCATTTTTGCATTTGGTTTTCAATGAATGAAATATAAAACTTCTCCGTTTCTTCTCCTAAGCCCTGAAATGCTTCACTTAAAATGTGATGCTGTGACACATTTTACCTTTATCCAAAAACTGCAGCTCATGTGATTTGGATATTGCATTTGGCCATCTTAAAATTATGATATTTGGATGAACTCTTGAGCCATAATATGCAGGGTTTACCAGCAAACAGAATTGGACCCACCTATGCAATAATGTAGCCCACAAATAAGTGGTATCAGAGGTGACAAAGGATACTTTAGCAAGGAGTAAAAGTTTCCTCACCTAACAAAGCTTTTTGTGGTGCTCCTTGAAGTTTGACAGGAGGAGCTTGTGGCTGTGCTGGTTGGGCGGTGAAAAGAAAAGCGCTGACCAGTGGGTACCGCTGCTGATTTCTCCGCAGTGGTACTGTCACCATGGACTTCATAATGACTCTTGTTGACAAGGTCGAGGGAGCTGAAGTAACCATCCGAAGGAAATATGGCCACATTTTGGTCATCCGTCAGATAGACAGTTTCTTTTTGGACCTATGGTAGAAACATAGGTTAACAGAGAGGCCCTGAACACTGTTCATATTCATATGATTAAATTTGTACACACACAGAGATTTATAGCCAGTTAATAAGTTATACAAGGTCATAATGTAACTTTCTTTTTAATTACATCATCAAAATCATAAATGCCTTCCTACTTTACATTTTCAGATGGGTTTTTAAGAGGTTATTCATCATGCTTGATCATGCCTAAATAATTTCTGAAAAATAAAATAAAAATCTTTGGAATTAAATAATGATTGGAAAATCAACATATAACATTAGTCCCAATCAGAACAGTAAAGTGGGGGAATTTTTTTAATGTTATTTATAAAATGTTGTACTGAGATGGATTACATAAACTATAACCATCAGATAATTAACGTTATTACTACCATTTTTGAAGCCTAAGTTATGCTACTGGATCTCAAGCAGTGAGCAGTAACTTTATTAATATACATAATATAATATAAGCAATGTGAAAGAACGCAACTTCACTCTTCCGTGTTGTTATGAGTAACTGACTTTTATTTTGAAGGGTATTGTACACTCCCGGATAAGACGTATGCATGGATGTACAGTAGTATGAAGTTTGCCCCGGGAAACTTGTTGTTTCTGGTTATGTTCGAGCAGTCAGTGTGGAAAATAAAGTAATGGTGGAACCTGTAACAGTTACCAATGTGCAGTTTGAATAAAAATCCAGCAATCGTTTCTGTTTTGGCTGAGTGCGCTAGCTAACGTTACCACCACAGAGTATGGTTTTAAACGAACGTTAGATTAAAAAAAAAAAACACACACCTGGAAAATGACACTTATCTTCTCCGTGGTCATGTCGTCAGGCCTCAACGTGACCCTCTTGTCGGCCTTGAAGAGGACATAAATGTCCATTTTCCACGCTTTTCCAATTATCTTCTGGTAACGTCAGAGAATTAACTGGCTCTGCTAACGTTAGCTTTGCTCCAGGCCACTTCCGGGTGACGGTAATTTCCGGTGTAGGTACCAAATGCTTGCAACATGAAACGGGAAACGCTCGTTATCCGTTTTTTCCATTATTCAATTGAGCATAAAATCGAAAACTGAAAAAAACGAGTCGTTATCCGTTTTTTCATTTTAGTTTAGGAAACGAATACTGGGAAATGGAATTGTTTTTTCGTTTTCTTATTTTTGGTTTTATTTTGAAAAACGAATGATACACGGATTCATAGATAGACAGCATAGATAGATATATAGACAGGGAGATAGCATAGCGTAGGTAGGTAGGTGGCTACTGGCTAGGTAGGTAGGTGGGTGGGTAGGTAGGTAGATTTAGAATGGTGAACAACTGCGTTTGTGCTGGGTGTAATAACTCCACCAAAACAGGACACAGGGTCCAGGTTTTCAGAGAACCAAGGGCTATGGCAACCCTCAGCACCTCGCCTTCTGTTCAATTTGTACACCGCACCAATCTGTGTAGGGCCATGGATTTCCAAATTCCCCTTCTGGTCTACTAAGAACTCCAAGATCTGCA
>OLKM01005670.1:0-16346 GCA_900291075.1 Melanogrammus aeglefinus | reverse complement strand
TTGGCCTTCGTAGGTTTGGCTCCATCAGAGAAATAATAAGTCCGCAAAGACGGTGACGTCGCTCAGCAACGGAAGACGCTGGGTTTGACAAGTCACCGGACTACCCATGCAAGTGAACGGAGCGTTCCACGCTTAAAGAAGAACCGGGTAATAGCATGGCGCATTAGCATTTTGCCTCAGATTAGCCAATTAAACCAAATGAAAAAGTAAAAATAAAAACGCTCGATCAAAAGGCCCGACCGAGGATGTGGTGGGAAATATCGGCCCGATCCGGCCCGCGGGTTGGGTCGCGTTCGGGTCGGGCTCGGGACAGAGATTCTAAACACTGACCTGGAACTACTTAGCAGGTGTCTGTAGGCCTATATCAGGATTAATGCACGCCCTGCAGCCGACAGAATACGAGTAATCCTGCCAGACCGTGGTGAGTAAACAATATTTATTCACGAGTATTAATCAACCCCTACACATCAATTATTAATGATAACTGCATCAAATGCTCTTCGTAAGGGACCTTTAGGGCTGACTTGAAAGTCGCCTCTAAATTAAATGTTATTATTATTATTATTATAGTATTATTATTATTATTAAATACGGTATGATTTCTAGATGTCATGGCAACGTCCGCTCGCGACAACTGGACTGGCGAGGCATCGACGGGGCATAGCCAAAAACAAGATTAATAGAGGCTAGATAAAATAAACATCAAGACATACAATTCTTAAAAAGAGAGATGAAGCAGCTTATCCCATTTTTTCCTCGCGTTTGCCTTACAGAGGCAGCGCACCCAGTTTAATAAATCCGTGAATTTGTCACAATTTCTGCAGATGTCAAAGTTGAAAGTAGAAACGGGTGGCCAAAAGCTGTCATATTGTAGTTATCACAGACAATTTTAAGTAGAAACGGTTGGCCAAAAGCTGTCATGAATTTATTATCACAGACCATTTACAATAAATGAACATTAACAATAAATGTTCTGTACGGATGCTCCTTAAGGGACATTAGGGAGAACGCTCCCGGACAGAACCTTTAGTTTGGAAGAGCGTGCTTAGTGTTTTTTTTTTTTTTTTTTTTTTTTTTACACGACAAATACTTCAATTGAGTATACCATTCGTGAAAAATACGTGTCCCTGATCACATTTCAATAGATTACATAACGCTGCACAGTGTCACTATGTCTGAGACGGGTTGACCTGTACGCGGCAGTATCGTCCTGGACGCGATAATGGCCGGCGTTCGATACATTATCCCTTACATAACCAGCAAGACAATGGTTTTTACTCATGATTTAACGGCATGCGAGCTGCTTGCGTTTCAGCGTTCAATAGCAAAACATTCATAGCAGCCACCATGTTATTATGCGAGAAGACTGAAATATTTTCGTCATAACTATCAACTTAAACATTCCTCACATTCGGCCGAGCGACGATTACTGAAAGTAAAATGCACATTTCTCCGCTAAAAATGTTTACATAAACTATTTTAATGGGCGCAACTATGCTAATAATATCATATTTCCACAAGAAAAAAAAAGTATTGTCCCCGCTATTTTCACAGAAAAATATCCCAAAAACTATCCAATAGGAAAGATGCTCACGGCGTCAATCCGTGACATAGTCGGGCCCATTCAGAATGCATGGTTAACATTTCGTGATGCGTTTCACGAAAAAAGTCGAACAATCATACTCTGGGACACGATTCAATAGATTAACGTTTCGTGCGCAGGAGCAAGAGATCTCGTGATACCGGGTTGGCATGCCTGCTGCTGCTGCTGCTACATCGCCCCATGCGGTTCACATGGAGTCATGGAGCAGCACATGCTCCAGCATGTCAACGCATGATCAACTACGGCAATCCAGGCAGCGGTCTTGTGGATTCGATGTATTGGTCAAGTACAGTCGCATTCATGACACAGAACTCAGTATAACCCCATATTATATGGTCTACGGTCTTATATGGTACTGCCAATAAGGTGAGCAACACATTAATAGCTTCTTAAACTGAACCAGGGGAAATTTAATACCAGGGGTGGAAAGTAGCGAGTTACATTTACTCGCGTTACTGTAATTGAGTGGTTTTTTTGTGTACTTGAATTTTTTAAGTGGTTTTAAAATCTATACTTTTACTTTTACTTGTATGTTTATTTTGAAGTATTGTAATTCGCTACATTTTATATAACCCGCGTTACTGAGTAAAAATAAAAAAGGAAATAAAATTAAATAAAAATCGCGGGACACACTCTTATTTAACGGAACAACGCCGGGAAACTACTGCAGTGGGAGGGAGAGAGAGAAACAAACTTGCGACAATAATCAAATGACAAGGACGAGTTGATCCATGGAAACAGTACGACCGCAGAGCGATATGAGAAATAGTACAGGTAGATGGTAAAACCGAAGTGAACCCCTGCCTTACATAAAGGACAACTTGGTTGCAAAGAGCCAAAAAGGAAACGGCATCATATGCAAATGTAAGATGTGTTTGGTCGAAGAGTGGAAATAGCATCATATAATAAATGCATGCATTGCTAACACATTGGTTGGCCAGTGCAGTAGCAAGCTGGTAAGGGTTAATAATAATGCGCCAACGAGGTTCCAGTATCAGGAATCCACGGCGGTTCTCGCATCTACGTGCGTCTCACAGCATCATTAAACAGTTATTAAACCTTTTTAAAAATAAACAGCGCGTCTTACTCCCCCTTTTAATGCGATAACCTCTTGAGTTTAACCAGAGGATTTAGTATTAGCCACTTGATTTTATTTACTATCGCTATTACCAGCTCTGTTTACCGAGCGCCATCCTGTGTGGCTGTTCAGGTAGATATTTTTAGCTTATAAATCACATATCACACGGTTAGAGAATGATGTCCCATTCAAATGGGACAACCGTGTTGAATGTAAAATTAGGATATGAATCCATGACAGTTACATTCAAAATTAACAACTGTGTGAAGGTAATAGTCATATACACTTGAAAAGGAGAGTATTGAGGCTTAATAATCTTCTGAGTTTGTAGTTATAATGTCAAAGTGAGCCTTATGTTAGTGACACAGAGAGCAGATGAGCTGGTCTCACATGAAGTTCAAGATATGGTGCAGAGGGACTCACTCAGTGGCAGACGCACCATGCCGCTAAGGAAACGACTGAAGTGGTGCAAGAAGGTCAGGAGTCATCTCCAAGGTAAACTGGATGAGCCCACCTGAAGGTCCCAGACGCTCCGACGAGCAGTGGAACCCCCTACAGAGAAGTAGTATAGCATGGTGACCCACAAAGAGAAGATACGAGGCCCACAAAATGGAGGAGCAAGGTAAAATGAGAAAAGGCTGCTCTCCATGTACGAGCAATGAAAACTCAAAATACGCAAAGCAAGAGATCAACTGAAGTCCTACATGCCAGATGGTGACCTCTGGCCTTCTGGTGGAAAGAAACTTAGGAAGGAGTTAAGGAAGACATACAAACATGTATTTCTGAAAGCGAAGATGCTGCCCACCTTCCACTGATGTCAGACGACGAGTCGATACTTGTGAATTAGTCACCACAGAAATCCTTATCATTGCCACACACAGACAATTAAGAGATAATTTGATTTTTAATGAGAGCAAGAAAGACATCGCCTCATGAACTACTCCACCTGGAATATGCAAAAGTCTGTCTAGGATCGCCGCATCCTTCAGTCACAGCAAGTCTGACCATTCACTCCATGACTTTGTCATGCGCAAGCGGTGAATGCAGCACAGAACTAAGCAGTGAAGGAAACCATTATGAGATGATGGTAAGCTGAAGAGAGACAAAAGGAAAGATTCGAGAGTTAGAGGAACAGAAGGATAGCTCTAGAGGCACTCAAAGGCATGAGATGAGTGATTTGCAGCAGAGAAGGAAGTTGCGAGCAGCTAAGGCCAAGCTGAATGTTATAATAAGGAATAAAACATAAAGCTGCTGACTGCACAACATTGAAAAGGATAAGGACGCAAAGAACGTGCCTGTAACGCCCGTCCCGCCGCCCATGTTGCAAACACCCTCTCAAAAAACATTTCCGTCCACTGGCTCAGCGTCTCTCAAGACAGCATAGCCTTGAATAGGCTCCCTGTCCAGAGCCATTCGTCTCAAGTGATCCGAAACGATTCACTGAATGGAAAGCATCGTTTTTCTCGCTCATTGACCAAAGAGCTATCACTCCAGCTGAAAAACTCCATTATCTGAAGAAGTGTGTTGACGGCCCAGCACGCCAGGCGCTAGATGGCACCTTTTTCCGAAACGATGATGAAGCCTACCAGGATGCCTGGAACAAGCTCACTTGTTGCTTCGGCCAGCCTTTTGCCATTCAGAGAACATTCAGAGAGAAGCTTACCAATTGGCCTTGGATACAACCTAAAGATGCAGAGAGACTCAGAAAATTTTCTAAATGCTTGTCAAGATGCCATGCCTCATGTCAAGGTTCTCGACATATTAAACGACTTCAAGGAAAACCAGAAGGTTGTCCATAAACTACCAGACTGGGCTGCCCACCCCTCCTTCTCCAGCAAAAGATAATATCATAAAATAGCTAATAGAACGTTCACAACACACATGCCAAATGCCACAACACCCTGGCAGGCACAGAAAAAACCTGCAATATTCAGAAAACACCTGCAAATTCTGAAAACACTTTCATCAATTACATAACACGTGTGCTGCAAATGCCAAAACACATGCAAATTCAGAAAACACACTGCAAAACTCAGAAAAGAAATACCTCACGACCTTCACAACACAAGCAAACAGGGAAACGAACTGCAAGTAAAGACAACGGAAATGTGTCCCGGGGGACCATAATCAGTGACGGACCCATATCCGGTTGCGGTTCTTTTCAATTACGAAAGGTCTTCATTGATCGAGTGTGCCTACAAGAGGTAAGTGTTTCTCTTTTATTAACACAGAAGTGGATTTGTGTGTTTTCAACATAGTGAGCGATCACGGGTGTGGGCCCATGTTCTGAGCCAGCGGGGCGTTCTGGGAATTGGCGGTTGACTGTGACAAAAGGGGTTTATGAAGTGTCTGTGTTTGGGCTGTGTGGGTTAATGGGTTCGGGATATTTAATGGTTGTGTGTGTTGTTTGTTGTGTAGTAGTTTGCCGCCACCATATACGGAGATTGTTTTAAATAAAGTTAGCTCTTGGGAGTCGTGCAGTGTAATGGCCACGAGAATTGCGTCACTGCGTAACCTGGGCTCCCGTCTCGTCCTTCCCGCACCGCTCGCACATGTGCAAAAGTGGGATTGGCCTGCGCAAGCGGAATAAAGTGATGGATTGCGGTCTGAGCCCATGAAGCCCCAACCGACGCCAACGCACCCTGCGTTTTAGGAGCGCGGCGCGGCCCACAACAGAGAAATGGTAGCTTGTCAACCGCCCCCTGGTGTGCAAAGACGCGTGAAGCTGCCGAAGTTTTCCGGGGAGACCACAGCTTTAGCCGTACCTTGCCCAGTTCCGGCGCTGAAATGGCACAAGGGCTGGACGGTGCCGGGAGGCGGTCGTCCACCTCGCTCTGGCTTTGGAGGGACAGCGGTGCAGGTACTCTTGAACCTGCCCCAGCTGGACCACTGGGACTCTCGGTGGCCCTGGACCCGGGCCCGGAGAGGCGTTTCGGGTAGCGGCGGGCGGTCGTGGGCCATAGCGGGAGTTGCTGACCAGCCGCCGCCGCCGGGAGGAGGAACGGTTGGGGGCCTACGCAGCGGATGTACTGCTGTATGCCCAGCGTGGCTACCCCGACTTCCCTGCTGCGGCTAGGAGGAACTAGCCCTTCAATCGTTCCTCCAAGACTTGCCCGGCCGGGTTGGGACGGCACGTCCGCCTCACCGGGCCCCCGAACCTCGAGGTGGCTCTTGAAGTGCGGCACAGGCAGAACGCGGGAGCTATCGGACCTGCAACCTCGTGCCCTCCCGACCTCACGGTCCGGCAGGCGGACTACAGCGGGAGCTCTCTGACAACCCAGCCCTCAGAGAGATGATTGCCAGGACCAGTCTATTCCGCCCAAGCACTGCTGCGGTGTCGTGGTGCCCGGTGGACGCGGCTGGCCGCCACTCCCTGGCACAACACGCGGTGGTTACCCGGGTCGCGCAGCACGAGAACGGGTTCCGGAAAACCCAGGCCACCGGACCTCGAGCCGAGCAGTCGCGGTCAAAGACTGGGGCCAGGACTAGACAGCATCCAGGCCATCCAAACCCGCCACGTGGCCGGCAACGGGCCAGACGGCGGAGGATGGGGTCCCCGAACGGCCCTCCAGCGCCCCCTACGGCAGACACTGTGGGGCCCTGGTAAGGTGTTCCCGGCCACACCCCCAGGTCCCTGCGGACAGCTGGAGACAGGCGCCCACCAGGGGAGGAAGCTTCAACGCGGAACGGGCGCCACTGGCAGGCCAAGGCGCGGTGGCGGCGCCGCCCCTGAAACTCGAAACTGTGCTGGGTGTTGTCGTCGGAACTCTGAACCCCGAGGTGGGGCTGTGTGGCAATCACGGTGTGGGCGCCATTGTTGGAGCCGCGCGGGGTTCTGGAATTGGCGTTGGACTGGTGACAAAAGGGTTTATTGAAGTTGTTCTGTGTTGGGGCTGTGTGGGGTTAATGGTTCGGGTATTTCATGGTATGGTTGTTGTTGTGTGTAGTGTTGCCGCCACCATTACTGAGATTTGCATGTCCGTTGGTCAGGTGTGCCGTGTTTCTGTCATGTTTGTGTGTGTTTTAAATAAAGGCAGCTCTCGGAGTCGTGCGGTGTATGGGGCACGAGAGTTGCGTCACTGCGTAACCTGGGCTCCCGTCTCGTCCTTCCCGCACCGCTCGCCACAATATTACATCATTAGATAATTGTTAAACTTTCTCCAACGTTGTTAGCTGGAAGCTAGCTGGCTAGCTTGCTCCCGGTCACTAAATTAAGGTGACCAGATTTATGAAATGAAAAATCGGGGACATTTTCAATGCGGCGGTAAAAAAATCATTACAATATATCCATTAGAAAAAAAAAATGGGACATTTACTTTCATGTATTTAAACCAGCTTTATACACAAAAGGTCAGAGGCACCATTTTGGGGCGAAAAGTTAGAAAAATGTCTGAGGGCCCGTGACTAGACAGGGGCCCTGAAAAAATTATGTAAACATAAATTATGTTAATAAAAATAATTATGTATTATTAGAAAATCAAATTTAGTATTAAACAAACACTTTACAGTATGCAGAATGTTTCCTGCATGTCTCACAGTGTTATAATAATCACAGCTCAGTGCAGTAGTATCCTGTAAAAGTTAGTATCCGACTATAAGCGATATAAGCCTTCACAGGTAGAGGTGTGGTTAAGAAACTGCACATGGTTGGCGTTGCCTGTGTGTGATGGTGGGACCCAGTGTCATATCTTTTCATGGGGCCAACATCCCTGATGCAACCCTGCAAAAGAAAAAAATCAAAAATATCACACCCACAAATAGTATGTATCCAGTAGTGCACAGCAGTGTCAAAACAACAAATAAGACATGAATAATACATGAGAAAAAAAACATCTCTCTTCCAAAGTTATGTCATGTGCAAAAAAACAGCTGCCAGAGCAGTAGCCTAGTAAATAAAAATTAATAATAATAATTACATGTAATTTATATAGCGCTTTTACAATAACCCCAAGACGCTTACAAGGACACAAAAGAAACAGGTAGAGACATACAGGGGGAGACGAGGAAGAGACAGTACACAATGACACATTAATGAGCGAGGTGAGGAGAGACCGCATGGGTAGGGGAGGTCGTAGAGCTGGAGAAGAGGTATGTTTTTACACGGGACTTGAATGTGGGGATGAGGGTAGTCCGACAGATGGGGAGAGAGTCCAGAAGGTCGGGGTGCAGCACGGAGAAGGCTCGGTCGCCGAAGATTTGAGTTTTAGATGTGGTGTGTCAGGGAGAGATGGAGGAGATCGAAGCACGGTGGTGGCGGTGGGGAATGAGGAGGTCAGCCACAGGTAGGGGGCCAGTGCGTGAGCGGCTTTGAAGGTGAGGAGATATCTGAAGTTCATGCGCTGTTGATGGGGAGCCAGTGGAGGAGAGCGGAGACGATGATAGTGTTCACGGGCCGACCGGGTCGTGCGTGATGAGAGGCGGCAGCAGAGTCCTGGACCATTTGAAGTCTATGGAGGAATGGGAAGGTGATTGCCCGGGAGGAGTGAGTTACAGTAGTCGAGGCGGAGGAGATGAAAGCGGTGATGAGGGAATCGGCAAGCAGGGGAGAGAGCAGTGTCGTATTTTGGCCGATGCGCGCGGAGTAAAGTAGAGTCTGGATACGTGAGCTACATTGGTGATCGAAGAGAGGGTGGGTCCAGAATACGCCAAGTTGCGTGCCAGGGGGGAGGAGTGATGGTCGAGGGTGTCAGATGGTGAGTGAGATGGGGTCCGGTTTTGCTGGAGGGTGGATTGGTGCCTATAGGAGGAGCTCTGTTTATCACTGTTGATTTGAGGAAGTTGGAATCAGCCATTTTTTATTGTGAGATGCAGGTTTCGATGTGATGTGATGGGAGAGGGTTCGGTTGGATTGGTGCTGATATAGATCCTGAGTTGTCGTCGGCGAGCAGTGATAGTCCAGTTGAGGTTGCGATGGCTGTGACCAAGGGAAGAGTAGCAATGAAGAGGAGGGGGCCCGAGACTGAGCCTTGGGGACCCCCTGCGGAACGGAGAGGGTGGATGTGTGGCCGGAGAGGAGACAAACTGTGTTCTGTGCTGAGGTTAGGAGGTGAGCCAGGTGCGAGTGGCATGCCTCAACACCCTGTGGGCGCAGCCTTTGAAAGAGGATGAGAGTGGTCACAGTGTCAAAGGCTGCGCTAGGCTAAGTAGTAACAGGAATGTTGAGGGCACCGGAGTCGCAGAGTGAGAGATCGTGATGACTTTGACAAGGGCGGTTTCAGTGCTGTGGAGAGGCGGAATCCAGACTGGAGGGGTTCGAAACGAGGTTGTGACTGGAGATGGGTGTGAGTTGAGCGGCGACGATGGCCTCCAGGTTTTGGAGAGGAACGGAGGTTGGAGAGGGCGCTGGTAGTTAGAGAGGTGGCTGGGCTTTTGAGGATGGGAGGTGATGAGGCGAGTGTAACAGTGGGGGAAGTGACACGCCGATAGAGACTGGTTGAAGAGGGTGGTGAGGTGCAGGGAGGACAGACAGGACAAGGCCTTGTTCAGGGTCGCTTGGGAAGGGTCCAGAGAGCAGGTGGTTGTCTTGGATGCCGGTGATGACGTCCAGATTGGGAGAGTCTGACAAGGGAGGAAGCAGTGAAGAGGACAGGGAAGGGGAGGGAGGGGAGGGGGCGGAGTGGGTGGGGAGAGAGGGTGGGGAGGAAGAGTACTGATGGTGGCAAGTCAGGAGAAGCTGTTGATTTGGGAGAACTTGGTTGTTGAAGGCGAGGAGGAAGAGTTACAGAGGTCAGGGGAGGAGGGGGGTTGGTGGGCCGGTGGCGCTGGAGCAGTTTGTTGACGGTGGAGAACAGGCATGCGGGGGGCTCTGGTTGGTGCTGTTGATGATGGGATGAACAGTGGGCAGATTTGGCGCATGGAGAGCGTCGCGGTAGGAGGAGATGTGTTGTTTGGAAGTTCAGCCATGACAGTGAGGTGAGTTAGTTTTGTAGAGACTGTCATGTTGGCGGCGCAAGTCTGTTTCAATGGTGCGGAGTTTCCGGGTGTACCAGGTGGGCGAGTTGTGTGAGTGAGACGGGAGGAAAGTTTTCAGGGGGCAAGGGAGTCCAGGGAGTCAGAAAGGATGGTGTTGAGCATGATGGCGTAGTCGTCAGGGGAGGAGGGGACGGAGCCAAGGGGAAAGGCAGAGGATATGAGCTGGGAGAGCATTGGTGGGTTAAACTGCCTTGATGTTGCGGTAGGAGATGGTGCGTTTTTTGGGATTGGTGAGGCAGGGTAGAAGGGGCAGAGAAGAGGATACAGAGTGGTCAGATAGTGGGAAGGGAAGAGGATGGGGTTGGATTTGGGTAGGAAGGAGGAGCAGATTAGGTCCAGGGTGTGGCCTTTGGTATGGGTGGGGAAATTGATGTGCTGGGTGAGATGGAAACAGTCGAGGAGAGAGAGGAATTCGGACGTCAGTAGGGCTTTGGGCTGGTCGATGTGGATGTTGAGTCACCGGGTGAGTTAGGAGGGCGGAGAGAGAGGAGGATACAATGGTGAGGAAATATCATTAAGATGTAATTAATAATAATTACCAAGTCAAAAACATGAAAAGATGTCAGTGGATCACATTAATGTGTGCCACTGAAACTGTGGCCTGGCCCAAATAGTACAAAAAAGTGACAACAGGAAAATTACATCTCTAGTAAGAAGGCTGTACACAAAAGGTTGCAATCAAACAAAGAACAAATGGGTGACATCACCAACCATCCATCCACTGAGGAAGACAAAAATATCTTAGTCTTGTTAGCTTGAGTTAGGATGGATTTTTTGGTCAAAAGTTTCTACTCACAACTGAATAATGAACTGATATTTATGACACAAAAGGCGGCAATCAAAGAAATGGCTGACATTACCGTGATCCCCTCATTCATCAACCTCCGCCTGCAGGGAGCCTGGTAGAATAAAGAGCAGAAGAACATGAGAAAAACTGCAAGAAGCGAGCCAATAGTAATAGGCTACTGTATTAAAATCAAAACCTACATTTATAAAGTGCACCCACAAAAGTCACTCATCAGGGGGACAGTTCCAGTTTAGAAATTGGGCTCATATATTATCTGTTTCTATCTCTTCTCCTCTCTCACTTTGTCTGTCTCTCACTCTCCCTCATTCCCACTTTCTCTCCCTCCCTCTCCTTACCTGATTTGCATATTTCTCAGAAGAATGTATTTTCTTCTGGATGGCTCTGTCTTTGGCCAGCATCTCCATAAACTTATCACAAGGGAGGTTGATGTTTGTCTTTACAATAAGTATGGCCTTGATGGAAGGCACAGTGAACCTATTTCTGCTGGCTTTCCATATCGTCCATTCTCATTTGAGAGAACACCTTCTCTATTTGGTGCATCACTGCCGGTAAAGCACATGACAACAGACAATAATCCTTGCCAGGTTTAGGTGTGCGGGATGTTCATTTTCTTGATTGAAATGAGTAAAATACTGTGTGCTCCATCTCTGACTGAGTGTGGTGTCTCAATTCTCTCCATTTCAAAAGTGTGATTCCCCCCTTTAGGAACTCTTGCAGGGCAGAAACCTCATCAAACAAATCATCTTCTTTGATTTTCACATTGGGGCACTTTTCCTGCAGTGTGGCTGTTGCCTTCCTGATCTCTTCGCAAGGTTTCATTTTTAAAAGGAGACAGTGCAAGTCATTTAAATTGTCTGTATGCTTTCCCCAAGCTTGCAAGTAGTTCACAGCCGTTGTGAAGAAAGACTGAGCTGTATTGAGAACGTTTTCTCTAGTAATTGCTGCATTTTCCACGAGCCCTCCCAGCAGTTGTGGGAACTCGGTACGGTAGAGGAGGCTTAAAGCAGATACCAGGCAGGAAAGGAGGGTCCAAAGCCTCAAACGGCGGTTTATTTATCTGCGCCGCTATGCAGTCCAAGGTACGAGTTCACAGAAAACCCACTCGGTACATCACAAAAGGGGATCGCTCAGAGACATGGTCCACGTGTCCGCCGTGCGGCTCACTCCATGGAGGCTGGTTCCCTCGGCGTCGTCCTCTCTTTCCACTCGACTTGGCCTTCCTTCTGTCGGTCGGTGTGCCCTCCTTTTAAACACTGGGTGCCTTTTTCCCCAGGGTGTGTTTCTCGTTTGGCCCATTACGGCTCTCGGGAGGCCGGGATTTGTCGCCGGCTGTTGGCCACCAGCGGTTGGCCACCGGCGGTATATACCGGCCTCGACTCTCCCGAATAGGGGGCGTGGCAGCGGAGGAAATTGCCACACACTACCCCCACCTTTGCTCACGCACGCATCTCTCGACGGGGAAAGGGCGTCGGCGTTGGTGTGTTCCCGCCCCGGCCTTATGCTCCACGGTGAAGGAGAAGAGAGGCTGCAGGGATAGGAACCACCTCGTGACCTGGGCGTTTGTGTCCTTAGCGGTGGCCATCCACTTTAGTGGGGCGTGGTCCGTCACCAGGATGAACTGGTGTCCTAGGAGGTAATAGGTAAGTTTAGTCACGGCCCACTTGATGACCAACGCCTCCTTCTCTACCGTGCTGTAGTTCCGCTCGTGGGGGAGGAGTTTCCGGCTGAGGTAGGTCACCGGATGCTCCTCCCTGTTCCGGATCTGGGACAGGACACCTCCTAGTCCCAACGTCGACGCGTCCTGTGTGGAGGGTGAAAGGGAGGTTATAAAATCAGGGGTGACCAGCAGCGGCTCTCCTTACACAGAGCTCCCCGTAGGTCCTCGAAGGCCCTCCTCGCAGCCTCGGTCCACCGGACTCTATCCGGGAGGGCCTTCCGGGTGAGGTCGTTCAAGGGGCAGGCTAGGGTGGCATATCCCGGGATAAAGCGTTTGGTATATACCCCACCAGCCCCAAGAACGATCTCACCTGCTTCTTGGTCTGCGATTGAGGCCACTCCCGGATAGCTGCCACCTTGTCCTCCTGGGGCCGCACGTTCCCCCTCCCCACCCGGTATCCCAGATAGGCCGTCTCCACCCGCCCCAACCTGCACTTCGCCGGGTTGGCGGTAAGCCCAGCTGCTCGTAGGCCGTTGGGCACGGCTCTCACACGTGTCTGAAGTGTTCGTCCCAGCTGGCACTGTAGACGACGATATATCGTCAATGTAGGCGCTGCTGCGGTAGCCTGCAGTGCGGCCTTAGGACTTGGTCCATCATTCGCTGGAATGTAGCAGGGGCCCCGTGGACACCAAAGGGCAGGACCGGTGTGACTGGAACAGGCCCCCTGGGTGTCGCAAAGGCCCGTCTTCTCCCGGTATGACGGAGTCAGGGGGACCTGCCAGTACCCCTTGGTCAGGTCCAGGGTGGACAGGTATCGAGCCGGCCCCAGCCGCTCGATAAGTTCGTCCACTCTAGGCATGGGGTAGGAGTCAAAGTC
Source organism: Melanogrammus aeglefinus (assembly GCA_900291075.1). Classification (NCBI taxonomy): domain Eukaryota; kingdom Metazoa; phylum Chordata; class Actinopteri; order Gadiformes; family Gadidae; genus Melanogrammus; species Melanogrammus aeglefinus. Next base: position 3,351 of record OLKM01005670.1, on the reverse strand, counting down.
AGACACTTCATTTAGTCGGTGGAAATCGTTACAGAACCTATGGGTTCTGTCCGGTTTGGGCACCAGCACAATAGGGCTAGCCCACTCGTACGAGACTACCTCCGATTACCCCAAGTTTCAACATTCCGCTCTACCTCAGCCCGGATGGGCGTTGCGTCCGGGACTCAGGCACCCGGTAGGGCGGGATCCGGACCGTTACCCCCGGCCGCGTGGTCCGGAATCTCGTGGAGGTTACCGAGGTCCGTCCCGGTGTGTCTGGAAACACGCCGCCCGGTTTGCTGTAGCATCCAACTCATCTAGTTCCTGTCTCTGGGCGTGGCTAAGGTCGGTCCCCATCGGGACGTCAGGGATCGTGGGTAGTGCCATCAAGGCCAGGGGTGCCCGTAGTGCAGGGTTGCCGCTACCCCTCCATGGTTTTAACAGGTTTACATGATAGAGCTGGGTGGGCTTGCGTCTCCCTGGTTGTCTCACCTTATAATTGACCGGTCCTACGGCCTCTACCACCTCATACGGGCCCTGCCATTTCGCGAGAAACTTACACTCACTGGTCGGTACCAGTACTAGCACCTGATCGCCCGGTCGGAAGGTCCGGACGCGAGCCCCCTTATTATATACTCGCTCTTGGGCCTGTTGAGCGCGGGAGAGGTGGTCCCGGACTATGGGCCACACTTTGGCCATTCGGTCCCTGAAGAGCTCCACATGCTCGATAGTGGTCCTATGTGGAGAGGGGTGTGACTCTCCCAAGCCTCCCTCGCCAGGTCTCCAATATTCCACGGGGCCTCCTCTCCCATAAAGAGTTCAAAGGGAGAGAACCCGTGGAAGCCTGGGGTACCTCGCGGATATGCGAAGAGGACGTGGGGAAGTAGGCTGGTCCAATTCTTCCCCGTCCGCCTCGATGCTCTTTTTGAGCATTCTGTTTTAAGCGTTTGGTTAAAACGTCTTACTAAACCCGTCTGTCTGCGGGTGTATATACCGAGGTCCTGATTTGGGTGACCGTAATAGTCTCAACAACTCTTTGACTTCGCGAGACATGAAGCACGAGCCTTGGTCGGTGGAGGATCTCCTTTGGAGTCCTCTCCGGCTGAATAAGAGCATTAGCTCTCGGGCCACCGCCTTGCTGGTCGCCGTGCGCAGGGGGAGGGCCTCGGGGTATCGGGTCGCATAGTCGAGGATGACGAGCAGGTAACGATGTCCCCGACTAGTCCTGGGTAGGGGACCTACAATGTCCAACGTGATTCTCTCAAAGGGAGTCTCTATAATGGGCATCGGAATGAGCGGGCTTCGCTCCACCGCCCGCGGCGCTACGCGTTGGCATTCGGCACACTCCTGGCAGTAACTCGCTACATCCTTACGTACCCCAGGCCAATAAAACCGCACCACTACTCGCTCTCGCGTTTTGTCCATGCCCAGATGTGCACCGAGCAAATGTGTGTGGGCAATGAATAGAACCTTGCTAATATATGGTCGCGGGACCACCAGTTGACGCATAACCTCCCCCTCGCGTTCGTCGACCCTATACAGCAGCCCTCGCTGTGTACAAAAGTGGGGGTAGGTCAGGTGGCTCATTGAATCCCTCACCTGACCGTCGTGGGTGACCACATGTCCCCACGCATGCCGCAGGGCATCGCCCGGTGCTGGGCCGTAGCGAACTGACCCGGCCGGGCCGAGTTCTCCCCTCCAGCCTGGGCGAAGTCCGACAGCTCAGTTAGGGGGGAGTTCTCGGGCTCAGCGGGAGTGTTCCCCCTCTCGGAGGCGGTGACGGTGCCGGAACTGGGCCCGGTTCCGTCTCCCGGTCCCGATCGAACCGGGTCCCCGGTGGATCGGGCCAGGCTTCCCGGCGCTGACGGACCCTCTCCTCCGGAGTCCGGCTCGTCGCCCGACTCGGTCCGTCTGGCGGTCGTTCGGCGGGTCGCTCCCAGGGCTGGTCCGTGGTCCTTGATGGGGACGGTCGGGGAGCCCTGGGCCCCTTGGACCCAGCAGGTGGCCAGCATGCAGGCGGGGTGGTCTCTCGCGGTGGTGCAAGCTGAGGGCATGGGGACGTCCTGTCGGTCGGGATAGTCCCGGGCTAGGTGTCCCCGTTGCCCGTAGTGGTAGCAGGACCGGATCTCGGGTTCCCCTCGTTCTCTGGGCGAGGGGGACGGTCCGGTCCTTGGCAGCGGGGTCGGAGTCCCTCTCCGGACGGACCGGGAAGTGGGTCTCGGGTCCGACGCCAGCCGTTGTGCCACCTGCCAGTTCTCCAGCTGGCGAACAAGGTCGTCCACGGTCTCTGGATGATGGTGGGCCAGCACCCTTCGGGCGTCGGGAGGCAGCTGTCGCAAGGTGTTGTCCACCACGACCCGATCCGCGGGGCTGGGTCCCTCTCCTTCGACCATCCACCTCTGGGCTAGCCGACATTGGTGGGCTACCTGGGTCCGGACGGGTCCTCGGACGTCGAACGTCCACTCGCGGAACTTGAGGGCCTTCGCAGCAAGGCTATGTCCGTAGTAGGCCAAAATGGCCGCCTTGAGTGAGGGGTATCGTCCCGCGTCCCCGGGGCTGAGGTCCTGACTCGCTTGCTGGGCGGGACCGGTTAAGAACGGGGTTACGATATAGGCCCACTGGGCCTCTGGCCACCTCTCTTGGATTGCCACCCGCTCAAATGTCTCTAGATAGGCCTCCACATCGTCGTCGGGACCCAGTTTGGTGAGTCGACTCGTGGGGGCGGTGGTTGGTGGGGCCTGGGTGGCCTGCTGGGTCAGGCGGAGCACCGCCTCTGTTAACAGGTCCAGTCTGTGGTCCGATTCTCTCGGGCCGGCTGGTCCTGCGGTTGCTCCGGGTTTCTGCATCGACGTCCGCAGGTAATCACCTCCGCGAACGGAGGAACCGCACCAAAAAAAACCCCCGGGGGTGGGTCCTTACCGTGAGCCGTGCGTGGACCGAGTTGCCTGCATTCTCCACCATATGTGGGAACTCGGTACGGTAGAGGAGGCTTAAAGCAGATACCAGGCAGGAAAGGAGGGTCCAAAGCCCCAAACGGCGGTTTATTTCGGCCGCTATGCAGTCCAAGGTACGAGTTCACAGAATCACACTCGGTACATCAAAAAGGGGATAGCTCAGAACATGGTCCACGTGTTCACCGTGCGGCTCACTCCATGGAGGCTGGTTCCTCAGCGTCGTCCTCTCTTCCATTCGACTGGCCTCCTTCTGTCGGTCGGTGGCCTCCTTTTAACACCTCGGTGCCTTTTCCCCAGGTGTTCCTCGTTTGGCCCATTACGGCTCTCGGGAGACCGGGATTTGTCGCTGGCTGTTAGCCACCGGTGGTATATACCGGCCTCGACTCTCCCGAATAGGGGGCGTGGCAGTGGAGGAATG
>OLKM01005669.1:0-16353 GCA_900291075.1 Melanogrammus aeglefinus | reverse complement strand
GTGTGCAGTTCATATCAACATCGGCATTATGTAACGCTCGTACCAACACGGTACTCAAAAGGTGGCCGGGGTTCATACCATGTCCCCTCTTTTCCTAGCAATCTCAGCCCAAAAAACCAGTTGAAAACCACTGCGGTCACTGGCTCTTAAACTGTAATCGCTATACCAGACTATCATTTTGTTCTATTAGTCGGTACTCTCTTTGGTATCTCGGCTAAGCACTCCAAATATAAACTTGTAAAAAATAGTAAAAAAAGGAATAATCGGTGATTTACCAGCGATTCTTCTACTGTTAACTCTAAGGGTTCTATCTCACCCCTCGTGGAAATACCCGTCCATGAGCTTCCTGCTGGTAGCTCTCCAGCCAGCTGGTGCACGTGACGCCACGTGTGTTTTGGCGTGGTCAACATGCACGGCACGCATCAAAGCCTTCCTCAGGCCGGTGAACAGGGTACTGTTTTTCAGCCAAGTCACAGGATGGCACCGAGGACAGCATGCGGGAGCGATGAAGCGGAATAGTTGCAATCATTCAAGTAAATTTCATAAACATGAAAAAGTAAAACGTAACTAATCCTTCCCCTAGACCTGAAATGGGTCTTCATTTTGTGAAACAATGCAGGTGGGTAGTCTGTGTAGCTAGTGCCGTTTCAAGCACCAGCGGAATGTAACTAGGTTCCATCACACATCAGCCTACCTTTAGGCATCCGTGAAAGACACCCGCTATTTTTTAAGGCTGTTTCTGATTTGCCTACGAGTCAGTCTGGATAAAAGAGACGGTATGGGGGTGGGGGTATCTATTATTTCCATCATTGGTGCAATTGGGGTGTGTGGGGGCTTTTTGTAGTTGAGCTGCCTGTCTAGACTTCAGTGCTGTGTCTTGCGTGGTTAAAATGCTTAAATAATAATAATAATAATAATAATTTGCTTCATACAATTAACAAAATAGAAGGGAATAAGCTGCCATCTTCAGAAGATTCTTTCGGACGGAGCCTAGTTGACACCGCAAGTACAATGAATACAATACACTACAACCGCAGGCGATTGGGAGGCAGACCTTGTGCCTCTTACTCAAAGCGGGGCGAGTGAACCGTTGGGGTAACATGGCAAGAGGGCACCCATTTTGCACCACCAGCTCTGCAGCCCTGTTCCACCTAGTACGAGCCTTGCCCTCTGGTGGCACGTGTGCTGCACTACAACTCATTGCCCCCTCAAAACAACACGGCCTTATTCAGCAGCAGCTATTCTGGTATTCGTTATACCGTTGCAATTCCTAAATACCCCGTGTACCGCCATAAAAATACGCCAAAACCACTAAAAATAGTAGGCATCGCCCTTCTAGCTTTGGTTGAAATCATAAATAGATCAGTGTGTGCGTACGTTGTAGCCGTGCTGAATCCACTGCGGTGTCGTACACCGTCGTCAGGTAGATGGGAAAACACAAGCCCTGTGCCAGTACAGGAAGCTGCCATTCACACTGCAGCTTGACCCTGAGGGAATGCAGGAAGAGCTCTTCATAACACGATGGTGGGACATTTCCTCATTGAATTGTACCTAACAGACCGACTCAATTAGGATCTCCACTGTGGACCTCGTTGGTACATGGTACCCTGGCTGACATTTTGGTTCAGTAATGTCATGGATACCAGGAAAAGTTATAAACTCATGAATCTAGGGCCTAATGCTAGCTTGTAGATTAAGACCGCCAAACCCTATCCATTTCTTGAAGGTATTCTCTCACTTTAACAGCAGTTTTTTTTTGCAACAAAGCTGTGTTTGAGTGTTAGCAGACTGGCTTCAACCCAAAGACGTGGACTGTGGACCCCCTGCACCTGCTCCTTCAGCTCGCTCATTTCAGATCCAGCTTCTTCAGCACCAGCTGTAGAAGGCAGCAGCTCACTCGTCCTTGAAGGTTTTCTACAGAGAAACCAAGACACGTCCAACCGCACGTCAACCAACAAGCAAGAACGGCCCAATGCACAATACTTACATTCCATCATCTATCCATCCATCCAGCCCATCATGGCATCCACCATCCATCCATGTTTTGCGTGTTCGGTCCCGGACGTGGCTGACGGGCTGCTTTCGTACCCATCTGGTGTCCCACGCTGAGGCCAGGGAGATGGCCAGCGGCGCTCCCCGGTGCTGGGCCCGTTCACAGAGGGCGTTCTCCGCGCCACTAGCAACTCCTCAGTGACCAGATGCAGGACGTCCAGCCGCCTGCTCGCCTGGTGTACTCTTGGTCACGAGATCACTTCCTCCTCTGCAAAGCAGTACAGAGGACAACGTGAGGTCACACCCGTTGAATGTCTGTTGAAGTGGGTGCCACAACGGAACGATTGACATTACCGGACGTCAGATTGCAGGATGCTTGGACCATAGAGACAAGAGGTTATTAAGCATCTCTGATCTAGAGGCATATGGATAGGTATGTGATGGCGTATAAATGTAAATATTTATTGACGGCCACGGAGTCTCATTTAACCCGGATGAGAATCCCGCGCTATCAGATTAAAAGATGAGGCATATGGTAATAAGAACACCAGATTGTCGTAGCTGTGCGTGCGCCAGCTCTTCTTCCCGTATCGTGCCTGCCGACTCTCTACACACACACCACACACAACACGACACACACACACACACACACCACACACCACAACACACACACACACACACACACACCACACACACACAGCAACACACGACACACACACACACACACACACACACACACCGATGTTGAGAGGGAGCAGTGGCTCTAACCGCCGGCACAACCTGTTAGTTTGAATTGAAACACGAGGCGTGCTTACTGTCTGAAATGGTCTGAGATGGCGCGGACCTGGTTGAGACCCTGCGCGGGATTCATCAGGGACCAATCGGAAGAGGGCAGCGTTAGGAGCTCATTTGCAACATTGCCGCGGCTCATTCAAGAAAATGACAGCTCCGAAGAGACACCGCTTGTTTAGTTTGGAGGAGACGGAAAAATTTAGGGTGAGGGATCATTTTTTTCACTTCACACAAAAAGATCTTGGAATGAGATGGCTAACTGTAGTGTTATAGCGTTTAGTCTACTGTCCAGAATAATTTAGAGATCATATTCTCCGCCGCTCGCATGCGGGAATAATTAAGACTTGAGGAGAAATTGGGCGAGAGACCGCGGTGGGCGAGAGACCACGGGTGTCTGTCCAACTTCCAATAAGTCAACCTCATTCTGATCATCTTTTTTTCCTTTTTTTTTACCGACAAGAGACAATTTTTAAATCGGTTAACGTTGATACGGTCAACCATCGGTCAATACGGTCATCGGTAAACCATCCCCTAATACGGAATAGCATTACACTGTGGCTAAGGGGTTAACCTTTAGCCAGTGTAAGGGTTAACCCCAACCCCTTAACACTGGTTTTTACCCCCTTCTCTTATCATTCTGCTTTATTAAATGTACACAGATGAAGGCCCTGTCTATTACCTTCCGAGTAGCAAGAGCACAACTAGTGCCACCTGATGATAGGGTGAGTGTGGCTCATTGTATACTCATCTAAATAACGCAATCACTCCCCTGCAGTTACTATAAGTAAAGTGAAAACAAGAGTGGCTCCACCCAGCCCCAGTGTAACATAGTATTCAAAATACAGTCAGCAACTACTACACATACATCTCAATATATATCTAAAGTGTGGTTTACCCTTACCTTGGCGGTGCCGATGGCGTTCAGGGCCTGTGACTGAAGCTGCTGGGTTATGTGGGAGACGGAGTCCGCCACCACCATGGAGCGCCGGTGGAAGGTGTGCTCCACAGCCTGCTCACACAACAGTCGGACATTGCACTTTGATGGCTGAACAACCACTGGATCAGCGGCTTCATCACGACGAGAGTAGGCAGTCAGCTAGCTTATAACTCAGGACCAACTGACTCAGTAACTTACCAGGAATGAGTTAAGGTCAAAAAGACTGAAGCAGTCATACCTAGACTGGATATTTTATTATTATGTAGTTTTTGAAATGGGCTACACTTCAGTGACAGTGGCTAGAAGGAAAACATTGCTTACTGCTATGAACTAAAGTCCACTGGATGTTGAAAGGGGGCCAGTGTGTGTCTATTATTTCGGTTTACAATCTAAAACTAAGTCATTTCAGAGACACCTACAAACAGGGTCATTGTTCAGAGATGAAACGTGTTTATTGCCATCACACACACACTTGAGCAACTCGACCAGTCGACAGAGGGCCTTTACTGAGGTCTTGGTCATTGGCCGCTGCATGGACATGTACATGTTCATGGTGGTCTTGATGATGGTACTGATGCTATAGGCATACAGGATACCCTGGAGAGGAACAGACAAGGAACACATCAATGTTCATGTTTCTGTACATGAAATCATTTAATGTGACATGGCTTGTATATTAACATCAATTTATTTAACAAATTGATGCCAAAAGTGGAGTACTTCATTGCAGGTTGTGAAAAAACAAATCTTACTTAATCTTCATTATAGCGATTACTCAAGAGTATAGCCCAATCATTTGATCGAAGACCTTGGGTTGACTGTACCTGTAGGAAGATATTACATCTGCCGTTTAAGTCCTCTGCCAACTTCTCACTTCGATGCCCCCTCGACAGGATGGCCTCCATCTTCATCATCCAGGAGGTCACGAATACATAGTATGACTGCACGTCCCTAAGGAATACAAACAGGGTAAGAAACCAACTTGAAAAATAACCCTAACCCTAACCCTTGATTTCTTCATATCAATAGATAATATATGGAATCCATTTAGAGCGGGAGAAAAATAAACTAACTTAAAAGGAAGAACAACTAAGGAAAACAGAAATAGTCGGACAGATACTGGGTTATTAGAGGAACAAAACATTGGTTCAATGTCCCATGCCACAAGGTGTGAGTGTGATTAGCCGTTACAAGCCGTTTTGAAAATCTGGCTCTTCTGACAATGAAAGTGGGGGTGTCCACCTAGATGTAGGCTGGATAGATCCGCTTACCAGCCTACCCAGTGGACTGCAGCAAACGTTGCTCACCTATCCGTCACACTTCTAGGTGGACATGCCCACTTGTGACCTCAGAAGAGTCCGATTTTCAAAACGGCTTGTAACTGCTAATCACACTCTCACCTGGTGGCATGTCATGGGACCTATAATCCATCAACAAAAAAAAAAGCGAATTTGACAACAAAAAAAATAAATACGAATAATCATTAAGGCTTTTGCTTCCAGTCATCCCTACACTAAACTGAATGTAACCGACTGTTGAAACTCAAACTGACTTTGTGAGCGCCTGGGACTTCTGCAGTAGGTACGTGTCCCTCTGTGCCTTGATGGCCTGCAGGCTCTTCTTGTCCAGCATCTTGGCCGCCGCCTGCACCTTGGTACTGAGGAAATTGTCGGGGAACCAGAGGATGTTAGCTGTCAGCGTCACAGCAGGAACCTGGGAGAGGAAAGGCAGCAAACAAACAAAAGAAGACTAATTAACACCAATCACCCTGCTTGTAGTGGTAAAACTCAATAGAACAGCAGGCAGCGTACAGTGAGGTTTGCATCAAGTATTCACTGATTGGAGTGTAAAGGTTTTCAACATACTTCCTATTGAGCTGCCTCAGTCTCACAATTCCATATTTGCTCATTGGTTCACGTACATTTGAGCTCAGAAGCGCTATACTGCCCCCTTGTGTAAACATTTGGCGCATTTCCACTAGCACGGCTCGGCTCGGTACGGCTCGGCGCGCTATTTGCGTGTTTCCACTAGCACGCAGTACCCGCAACCGGGTACATTTTGGTATCACCGCAGCCCTGGTTCCAAGCGAGCCGAAGCGCTACTAAAACGTGACGTCAGCCGACTGCCTTCCACTGTTTGGCCGATGAGTGTCGTCACTGGAAGCGTCATAACCGCGCGACTTTTCAATAGTGTTTTGTCTCGCGGCCCGGAGTCTTCTCTGGCTCTCTTCTCTTGCCTTCTGTGCGACAAAAAGCCACAGGGTGAGCAGCAACACGATCGCCTCCATGCTGTCCTCCTCTGATGTTGTTGTTGTTGTTGTTGTTCTGGTCTTCCGGATTTGTACGTTGCTCGGCACCGTGTAAATGACGTCACAGCGGTTTCGCGCAGCCGTGTTATGACGACCCCGCCCACGTCGAGGAGGCACCAGTTGTAATGGAAACACAACCAAACCGAGCCGAGCCGAGCCGTGCCGAGCCGTATCGAGCCGAGCCGTGCTAGTGGAAATGCGCCAATTGACATAACATTGAAGTATTAATAAAGGACTATTAGAGGGACTACTACTACAAGATCGACGGTTACAGATCTGCCAATTAAGCTTTGGTGCACAGACGTACTTTTTTACAGACATCCAGGAGAGATTTGTAAAGCTTCTTGTCAACGGTCCTGAAGATGTAAAAGTGAAGCACGAAGAGACTGCAGACCCCGGCGTACTTATCCCTTTGGTCTATTTCAGAAGGCTCACCTGAGAGAGAGAGAGAGAGAGAGAGAGAGAGAGAGAGAGAGAGAGAGAGAGAGAGAGAGAGAGAGAGAGAGAGAGAGAGAGAGAGAGAGAGAGAGAGAGAGAGAGGAGAGAGAGAGAGAGAGAGAGAGAGAGAGAGAGAGAGAGAGAGAGAGAGAGAGAGAGAGAGAGAGACACACACACACACACACACACACACACACACACACACACACACACACACACACACACACACACACTAAACATTTTGCAGAAATAAAAGAGGAGAAACCCTGATTCAGGCTATAAAGTTAATCAAAACTGTACCGATCTTGGACTCCACATTAGTGAATATTGTGCGTATGTTGAAGGCAAACTCTTCGGCGAATGCACTGTTTTTGGCCACAGACACTCCTTCAGCAGGGTCATCGAACCTCTGCTCCACACACGCCTGTTACACACACACAAGCATACATTGGTAGTGATTCAAATACAGTAACAAATCAAAAATTCAATAGACAGGAAAAAATGATCCATTATCTAATTTATTGAACCAGTCTAAAGTTTCAACACACTGTGGCCCAACCTGCAGTATCATTCCATCAAGCAGCTGTCCTTCCAGCTTCAGAAGGAGCTTCTCAAAGGGTTTCAGCTTCTCCTCCCGGATGGAGAACTTACCCGGGTTATGGTGCACTGACTTAAGCAACCTAAGAAATAGATTACCTCATCAATCGTACAATCGATTTTACTTATTTGGTCTGACTTTGTATTTTAACCCTCATGACGAGGAAGGTGCCTTTACCTTTTGTACATCTGCCAGTGCTCCTTAAGTGTGCCATGGTTTTCCATGATCTCGTCCAGGGTCAGCAGTACCACCAGTAGCTCTCCGAGGTGCTCATACACCGTCTACGTTGGTAGGAAGGGGGGAGTGTAGACACATCAGGAACATTAAATGCAAGTGGATTACGATACCGTGACCAAACTGAGTACGAGTAGAAAACAAGGACAAAGCAAGAACAAAAGCATGCTACATTAATTACCTGGAAATGGACCCCCGATGATTCAATGATTTTCGCTGAACCTCTGATATAAAAGACGGGAGTATGATTGATTTGATGTGATACAACTGTTAAGACTATTGCCTCATATGAACATGACCGATGCAAACAGATAGCAGCTAATATGTGTAACATGCACTTGTGTGAGACAACCACTGTGTATGGATCCTACTTGTTGTTATTGTAAAGGGCTGCCAGCTGATGCACAATGTTGACGACCACCTCAAAACATCTGGACACGAAACAGGACAATTCCTAAAGAGAACACAACACAAGGTTACAACAGGGAAAGTAAAAGACAAATATTTGAAACCTGAAAATAGAAAGGGCTTCATAGGGATTTGTAACAAGCATAAAATCATACCTGTAGAAATGATATGAATCTACCCATCTGAATCTGGGATTCTCCTTCAACAACGCTGGTGTCCGACACTAAATACGAATAAAGTCAAATTAATAACAGTAAGCAAACACATAGTTTGTAAATCTTTAACATGACTGAAATAATACACAATAATATATGGCCATTACCTCCTTCCCCGTAGTACAACAGACCATTGTAGAACTTGGTTTCTGCCTGGGAGGGAAAGGACAAGGTTAGTAGAACACCAACGCCACTTTGAGAATAGACTGATGAATAACACGGGCTAGATGGAGGGGAAACGAGATCCTACCTCATACTTAAGCTTCTTCACTTCACTGCAGAGAGCAGCATATACTGTGATGACCTTGTTCAGAACCTGCAACCCCAAAACAGACAATGAAGTCTGCTTCAACCCATGGGGAACGACCCAGTAGGGGTATTCTTTGGTTATTACTCTGGGTGAACAACATACCTTGTTGTCTGTTTTAATTAACTCCAGCAGGGACGACTGTTCACGTGGAACAAGCTAGAAATGAAATAATTGTAATGTTTACATGTAAATAAACTAAATGGACTCAAGTTAAAAGGTCTATAAAGACGGCAGCTGAAATCCATTGACACACACACACACACACACACACACACACACACACACACACACACACACACACACACACACACACACACACACACACACACACACACACACACACACACACACACACACACACACACACACACACACACACACACACACACACACACACACACAGACACACACACACGGTTCGGAATGATGATTTTACAGTTGTACCGTCAGTGCAATAGGGTCCAGGGTGAAATCCCAAACATCTCCTATGGACTCATCCAGGGCATCCTCGATGCCCTTCAGCTGGGATGTGTATTCCGCAAGGAACTTTGCATAGTTCTTGAGCTGGACCTCAGTGTGGATTTCTAATGAGAGACATTCTTTTGAATACGATTTGAATGCACAAGCGTGTTGCAATATCTACTCTTGGTAAACTTGCTAAGATACAGGTTGTTCAGCTAGCGTAGCTTGGACCAATAACGTTATATATAAATAGTAGTGTGCGGCGTTGGCTGATTTTGACAAAAATGATATACATCGATATTGTCAGTCTTCATTCTGTGATAACGAGTTTCACTATCTCGTTGTGGACGGAAGCACCAGTCTATTTACAAGAGGGGTAAATAGATTGCACCAAAAACTCAATAAAGCTAGCAATGCTAATAGTTGTCACTGACAGTAGCAGGCAGCTACATTTCCAGGAAGCTAAGCGACTGGCACGAATAAGAGACAGTACTTACTCTGTGACCCATCGTCAAAACGATCAAACTCCCAGTCAGGTGCGATAGTTTCTGCAGCCATACTGTCATCCAAGTACAATATTGCTGCGTCGGAAAATAGTTACGTTTGGCAGGAAGGTCCCGTGACTTGACTCATGACCGTATAAATGGCCACCGGTGATTATGGGTAATGAAGTTCCGAGGGGCCTGATCAACAAGCCGCAGTGCCCATCACTAGACAAAATTATATAAAATGGAATGGAAGCACTGCCATAATTATGATGAAAACATATATAGAAAACTAGTAAAAATGTGCGTGTGTGTGTGTGCAGTGGCGGACTCAGACTGTATGAAGGGCAGGGGCGAAAAAATAAAAAGAGCACATTCTGCACAACATGGGGCCCACCAGCGTGCAAAAAGCTATGATGCATCATGTATGATGAAATAGTCCTCATCCTTGATTAAGATTAGCATTCAATTATAAGGAGATCCAGATCAAAGTAATTAATGATAAAATTATAACCACACCTCTATGATAAAACCACACAGGGAACTATAAAACATTTACGATATTTATTCCACAAACACAGCAAAACACAGAGGGAACTATTAACATTTGTTTCACAAACACACACAGGCGTGATAATCTCAATGAAAGCTATGATTTGGGTGCTATAGTAGTCAGGGGACGGAGATGGTGGGGGTGGAGTCATAGCAGAATTCTTCTTTTTGCCATGTGATTGTAGATGTCAATGTTATGGTCAATCGGGATATCCCTTTCAATTGATAGCAGCAGAAGATCTGAAAGCCTTCTTTCCCCACATCGGTTTCTGAGCTGGGTTTTGATCAACTTCAGTTTAGAGAATGATCGCTCTACTGAAGCAGTTGCCACCTTGATTGTAGCATATGTTTTTAGAAGCAAAGTCAGACCAGGGAAAACTGATTCCACATCATTGTCTTTTAGGCACTTTAGCACAGCTTTCACATTGCTGGGGGGAAGAGCATATGATGGGGGCCATGGTACGGGCATACTCTTAATCTGTTTAGTGCTTCGTTATCCATTGCAGATTTCAGCACCACTCGATGTAACTGTTCGTCATAGCGACGCCACATGAAAGCAAGGCCTCTTTCGCATTCCTCGTTCGTCAGCTACCAAAGAATGGAACGTCTGCACCTCATTATCTAACCACATCATCTTTTTTTTCTTGCTCTAGAGGGCACGTCATAATTTATTGTATGAAGGGGCACCCATTCATTTTTTTCACATGTAAAGGGAGGCCATTAAGGCACTTTCTCTCGTATTCCCCACTCTAGAGGGCACTTTTTCAACCATGGAGGCACTGTAAGGACATTAAGAGGGCACTCATTGAGGCACGTTATCGAATTTTCTTGTTCTAGAGGGCTCATCATCATAATTCATTGTATGAAGGGGCACCCATTCATGTTAGGGTTAGGGTTAGGGTTAGGGTTAGGGTTAGGGCCGTGTGTTACGGTTAGGGCCGTGTGTTATGGTTAGGGCTGTGTGTTACGGTTAGGGCCGTGTGTTAGGGTTAGGGCCGTGTGTTAGGTTAGGGCCGTGTGTTAGGGTTAGGGCCGTGTGTTAGGGTTAGGGCCGTGTGTTAGGGTTAGGGCCGTGTGTTAGGGTTAGGGCCGTGTGTTAGGGTTAGGGCCGTGTGGTTAGGGTTAGGGCCGTGTGTTAGGGTTAGGGCCGTGTGTTAGGGTTAGGGCCGTGTGTTAGGGTTAGGGCCGTGTGTTAGGGTTAGGGTTAGGGTTAGGGCCGTGTGTTAGGGTTAGGGCTCGTGTGTTAGGGTTAGGGCCGTGTGTTAGGGTTAGGGCCGTGTGTTAGGGTGAGGGCCGTGTGTTAGGGTGAGGGCCGTGTGTTAGGGTTAGGGCCGTGTGTTAGGGTTAGGGTCCTGTGTTAGTGTTAGGGCCGTGTGTTAGGGTTAGGGCCGTGTGTTAGGGTTAGGGTCCTGTGTTAGGGTTAGGGCCGTGTGTTAGGGTGAGGGCGTGTGTTAGGGTTAGGGCCGTGTGTTAGGGTTAGGGCCGTGTGTTAGGGTTAGGGTTAGGGCCGTGTGTTAGGGTGAGGGCCGTGTGTTAGGGTTAGGGCCGTGTGTTAGGGTTAGGGCCGTGTGTTAGGGTTAGGGTCCTGTGTTAGGGTTAGGGCCGTGTGTTAGGGTTAGGGCCGTGTGTTAGGGTTAGGGTCCTGTGTTAGGGTTAGGGCCGTGTGTTAGGGTGAGGGCCGTGTGTTAGGGTTAGGGCCGTGTGTTAGGTTAGGGTTAGGGTTAGGGCCGTGTGTTAGGGTTAGGGCCGTGTGTTAGGGTTAGGGTTAGGGCCGTGTGTTAGGGTGAGGGCCGTGTGTTAGGGTTAGGGCCGTGTGTTAGGGTTAGGGTCCTGTGTTAGGGTGAGGGCCGTGTGTTAGGGTTAGGGCTGTGTGTTAGGGTTAGGGCCGTGTGTTAGGGTTAGGGCCGTGTGTTAGGGTTAGGGTTAGGATTATGCAAACAACTAATATTTAATTAATGATGAAAAAACTATTAACTTGTGCCAAATAGACATTTTAGTAACAATTAACAAATATTAACAAAGGGTTAGGTAATATAGTTTGCTATTTATTATGGCACCTTATTATAAAGTGTTACCGTCACTGATTCATAGCGGGCAATCTATTACACCAAGAGAGTAAATAAGGAAGGGTTCCCTGAGTTAGGGTTAGGGTTACAGGGTTGCCGAACATTTCTCAGGGCAGAGGTTTATATTGGGATGTCTCTAGCATGAGGGGTCCGCATATCTAATCTGTTGAATGATTATGGAAGGAGTCTCTTGCTTTCAGATGTTTACTTTTAACAGGTAGTGTACGAGTGAAATGATAGATGAAAGAGGAAAGGTTGTTTTAAAAACTGCCTACAAAAAAAAGAAAATATTTTGATACATTTTTTGGCTGTTGTATTTTGTAGCTTATTTTGACCTTCATTTTTAAGGTTGGTATTTGGTATTTATTTGGAAATACATTTTGATGTATTTGTGCCCATCCATGATTATAGGCCAACCCTGCTACAAGCCCCTGTTCAATATCAATGTGTGCACCTAAGTTGTCAATTTATTGTGACATAATTCACACATTTATATCAACAGGCCACATATGCCCTTACCAATTAAAGAGGCTTCTTTCTCATTTTAGGGAGGGATCCTGAGCCTTGGGAGGCCTTGGGAAGTGTAATTCCCGCACATAGCCACAAGAGGTCAGCACCAAGCCACATACCAAGTTGCAATGCCAACACATAGCCGCAAGAGATCAGCATAGAGTACACATACGGGTACCCAGGAGGCGGGAGTTCAGCGCCATGCTTAGCCAAGGGCCAATCAGAGCACATAACAGAAGCCACGCCTGCCCAGTATTAAAGTCACAACACAGCCCAGGGGGCCAGAACGCTCCAGGTAACGCATCCATCAGATGCCCTACTCAGTGTATCTCCACGGATGCCTATACAATTCCCCTCCTTTTGCTTCATAGAGACTAGTCCAAACCTTAACCAAATAAAGTGAGTTACAAGCGACCCTGACTCTGCAAACTTTCTCCAAAAAGAACACTGCATTATTAGACCTTTAACACATGTCCACATGAATAATTAGTGTTGCAATACTTACTTCCTAATGAGTATGAGGTGTGTGTGTGTGTGTGTGTGTGTGTGTGTGTGTGTGTGTGTGTGTGTGTGTGTGTGTGTGTGTGTGTGTGTGTGTGTGTGTGTGTGTGTGTGTGTGTGTGTGTGTGTGTGTGTGTGTGTGTGTGTGTGTGTGTGTGTGTGTGTGTGTTAAACACACACACACTCAGATGAGGTCAACAGAGTCCCGCTATGGTTTTATAGTGGGCGGAAGTTGTCTTGTAGTTGTGTCTTAATTGAACGGCTCCGTCAAGTCTGCAACAGAATCTAGCTGTCCCATGTAAACGCAGTGAATTACCTCTGTTGGGGCGCCCTTCTGTGTGTGTTGTCCTAGAATGAGTTGTGTTTCATACGTGTAATTTGCAAGCATTTCGTGGGGGTTCCCTCCCAGTGTGTGTTGTCCTGGAATGAGTGGATGTGTTTCAGCTGTGTCATTTGCAGCATTTCGGTGGGGGTCCCACTGTTTATGGATTTTGGTTCATGGTTTATGGTCGAGCTGTCCAGAAGGTCTACTCTGAGGGAGTTAATCCTAACTGTACGTTCACACCAAAAGCTGTAACTATCTCATCTCATCTCATCTTCATCCGCTTATCCGGGGTCGGGTCGCGGGGGCAGTAGCTCAAGCAGGGGGCCCCAGACTTCCCTTTCCCGACCCACATTGACCAGCTCTGACGGGGGGATCCCGAGGCGTTCCCAGGCCAGTGTTGAGATATAATCTCTCCACCTAGTCCTGGGTCTTCCCCGAGGTCTCCTCCCCACTGTCGTGCCTGGAACACCTCCCAAGGGGAGGCGCCCAGTGGGCATCTTCTTACCAGTGCCCGAACCACCTAAATGACTCCTTTTCTAAGCAAAAAGGAGCAGCGCTCTTAATCTGAGCTCCTCACGGATGACTGAAACTTCTCACCCTATCCCTAAGGAGAGCTCAGCACACCCTCCTCGAGAAAAACTCATCTCGGAGGATTAAAAAACCCGCTGTTACGCGTGATCTTGCCTTTCGTCTTTCACCATCCTCAACCATAGGTGAGGTAGGACGAAGATGACATTAAGATTCGAGAGCTTAGCCTTGACGATCCTCAGCATCTCTTTCGTTCACAATGGTGCGGTGAAGCGAACGCAATACCACTGCCCGTTGCTCGAATTTCTCGCAATCTCACGCTCCATGATCCTCATCTCGCGAACAAAGACCCCAGGCTACCTTGAACTATCCTTTTCACTTGGGCTAAGACAATATCATACCGAGTTGGCTAAACAACCACCGGTTTACCTCCTTAAGATACTATGCATACAGATTTACAGGTGTTGATCCTTCCATCAGCCGTTCGACCATCGCGCCATCCAATCAGTGAGATGTGCAAGGTCACAGGCCGCACGATGCCGTCCGGAACACATATCTGCGAAAGGCAGTATGACGGTTCTCTGACCAGCCTAGACTGCAACCTACCACCACGAACTGCGCGTCGGAAGTATCCTGTCCACATGGAATTCCCAAACAGGTGGGTGCGAGCGCGTGCGGGCGAGAGAGACTGGGAACATGATGACTGTCGGCCGAGACCGCACACATCTGCCTTTGGGACTAATACGAGGATTGTATGCACTGAGGACAGAACCCCAACCTCCATAGCCCTGCAGCACTCTCAGTTTCTCCCGGGACCGTAATTGCCATTCTCCAGATCCAAAAAATGCTATAATTACCGGAACTAGGGCATATCCAGGCCCCCTCCAGCGACCTTCGTGAGAGTGAAGACCTCCGGCTCCGTAGTATCCATCGGTCCGGGGTCGAAAACGATTGTTTTACTCATCTGAGGTTACGAAGGAATTTGTCGAATCGAACTTCATTGTCACAGAAGCACTATGGAGATTGACTTTACCGGGAGGCTGCAGAAGTTGCATACCCTGAGTAATATTGGAGCAATCATCTCTGGTCCCCTTTTTGAACAGGGGAACCACCACCCCCAGTGCCATTCCCTTCCGAGCATGTAGCCCGCTCCCATGCAATGTTGAATAGGCTGTGTCAACATGACAAGCCTTTACAGCCAGAGCTTTTAGCATTTGCGATCTCATCTCCGTGGGGCTTTCAACTGCCGGAGTTGTTTAACTACCTCAGTGACCTCCACAGGGGAAATTGACGATGACACCACATCAACCTCTGCAGCTCTGCTCATTATAACAGGTTCGTGTTAGTCGATTCAGGCAAGTTCTCAAGTGTCCCTGTATCAATTCCCGAGAGCTAACCCTCTAGTTGACGGTCTACAGGAGTCGATCCTTATGTAAAGTTGGATTGTTCCCAGTTTTCCCCTCTGAGGGTGTCGGATGGTCTTCGAAAATTTGGCCGACGAAGTCCTTCTCCATGGCCTCTCCAGACTTCTTCCATACCCGCTGCTTCCTCGACCGGCACGGCTGAGCTCGAGCCTGGTTCGGTAAAAAAACCCAGCAACTGCGTATCAGAGTCCTCCGAATAATATCCTGAAGCCTCCTTCTTCAGTTCTGGACGGTTCGCCTAGTGTGACACGGGACGAGGGTTAAACACAAAAGCCTGAATAAAATATGCAAAATCGAGAATAGCTATTGTGAATCAAAATATTTAGGCTCATTCACTTTGCGATGTTGTTTTCATTAGACAGCCGGCGCTTGATTGCCTGATGCTTCGACGTAGTTTGACGGCAAGTCGCTTTGATGTGATGCGGATGCTGGGCACAAACACAATATAGCTCATAAGTTTGATCGAATCAGTGAAAAAGACAATAATAAAGCAATATATACCATGAAACCACTGCAAGTTAACTATTACAGTGGAGCCGATTAGCTTATCTGAGAGAATATAGCTTAGTGACTGATACGCGTTAATCGTGTGCGGTGTGTAAATGTAATTATGAAAGCATCGCCAGTAAGCGGTTGCATTTGTGCTATGGGCAGACACACGGGCATGAACAAATTCGATCTTTGTGCTTTATGGAGTAGGTATCTCCTGCTTCTGAATGGCCCGCGCACATCTCCACCCAACGCTGTCCGCCTGAACGCATAGATTTATCCAAATCGCAGCATTCCGCTGCTGCAACATGCTTTGTGGTGTCATCACTCGTTGATATGTTTAATGCCCTTCCTACATTGTTGAAAAATATCTTGCGAGGCTCTTGTTATCTTTCATGTGTTTTTTTTAAGTCTATCATCACAACCGGCTAAAATAAGCCACATGTGCTCATGCAATCGCAGATCAATACCCCTGCCTCTGCAGAAATACCCGCATTTCTCTCACGCAACATGCACTGCATAGCACAAATGGTGCAGGAAATCTAAAGTTCTCTGCTGTATGTTACACTACTTCGTGGTTGCGGTCATTTAAGTTCGAAGACCGCTACCGTAGCTTTATTTGATGGAGTTGAGCTGTTTATCTCATGTGTATCCAGGCTTTCACGCTTTAAAAGCTTACATGCGGCTCAAGCTTTTAATCTCTGCTTATGCTTTATCCGCTGAATGTCTAATAGAAATATGAATAGGGCCGTATATTGACTGAAAACGTTCTCCAGCTT
>OLKM01005668.1:0-16363 GCA_900291075.1 Melanogrammus aeglefinus | reverse complement strand
CACGGGCAAGGACCTCCCCATACCCACTAACTATGACAAGAAGGCACAAATTTTCACCATCCAAGTGGCACGGAAGCACCCACCAGCCTTCAGCGAGTTCAGACTTCTTGCTATGTTCAGCAGATGGCTCACATGGGGAGGGATGTGACCAAAGCTCAGGGCCTTCTGCAGGCGTGCGCTTAATAATCTTCCGCAGCCAGACGTTTCCTCATCGTGTTCCCCTTCTCACCCCCACACCTCCAGACCCCTCCAAACTGAAGTGGAAGGCGCTAAAATTTAGGCTCATAGGACCAGATCACAATCTCTCTCCCCGCCTCATAGTTTGCTATGGCACACTATATCCAAAACTACATTGCATGACGGTGTGCACTCGAGGACATTTCCACTGAGACATTCCTGTCCTCTCTATCCTCCTCCACGACAACATGTGTCGCTCAGCCCCTTAGACCGCATTGTGACATGTAATCCGAACACTCTCAATAAGTCAAAGTACTCGTTCAGGGTGTACTCGTGGCTTGTTTTGTAGAGACACAGGTTAGCCCCACATTGCAGCTCAGTCCGTCACTCCTCTGCGGTAATAGAAATAAAAAAAACGTAAAAAAACCAAGCACCTGAGCAAAGGGGTATAGTTTTGGCTAACAAACAACATAAACATAGCAATATATAGTTCAACAAAAAAAAATGCGACCTAATAAACGCAATAATTGCGATAAACGGGTGAAGCTCACTTTGGGCGAAAATATTCCAGAAGAAGAAATGGCCAGGGTAGCCCAGAACTTTAAAAACTGTATCCAACAATCCCAGCGCAGCTCAATTAAACTCACGACATGCTATTTAAGTAATCTTATAGTAGCATTCTGACCACTCGCTTCTGCCTTTGCAAACAAAGGACGGCTATTGGTCAATATTGGAACATGACTTTGAAAACCTTAATTCAGAAGGCGCCTGTTTTAATACAGCAGGAATACGCCGACTCTAGCACCTCCTAACCACACTGGGCCTGGAATCCTCAAGGGATGGAGTTAGCCAAATCAGTGTTCTTTTTCACTTTTCTTTCTTCCGCTAATCATATTCTACAATTCTATGTCTTCAGTCAGTGGAAATAAGTGTTTTTGATATGAATCTTAGCGCCCACTGCAGAAAGACAAACAATTCAAGAAAATGTAGCGGGGGCCACAGATTATGGTTCGTATGGCTAGTTTTGTGTTTATCAGTGCCCGAGTGCTTCACTGCAACAGGGAGTCAGACGCCTAGCGCTGTCTCCAGATGATTTTCTACGTCCATGGCTTACTTGTTTGTTATTCTCTTTTACAGAATTTTGATAAACGTTTGCAGAGTCAGAGAACAGATTCATTCGACATAAGAATAAGCCGATAGGGCTAACCTTGCTTGACGGGGAGACACAGAAGAAGCAACAGACAGATTATGTACAACGGAAGTTTACGAAGCAACAGGCTGACGAGTTAAAAGCCGTATGTAGACACACAATCAGGGACAGTCTCTATTTACAAATATTTTACGGAAACCTTTATTTTTATACAATTATTGACCACAATCACCATCCAAACCTGTCAACATCGGGCGCTTTTAATTGACTTAATGAAACGGTATATATGTTGGAAAACAAACCACTTATGTAATTCATAGTTAACAAAAGACTTAAAAAGCTTATTCAATCTTTGACTTATCTATTCAAATATTTGGAACTTATATAAATCAGTTTGACTTTTGCCCGATATATTTGAACAGAGAAACCCACTCGCTTTGTTTGATACCCCATGCTCTGGTGAAAGAGCATGAATTTCATTTGAAATGGACATTGCATGTGAGTGGCACTAAGTATAATGTTAAAGGCCTATTTCTTTATTTCCTATTATTCAACTTTTCTTTGTAAACGTCTTATATTTCCATATTGCGTAAACAATGTTAGTTCAGTAGACTTTATTATTAAAGGGATTTGTTTCAAAGACATCTTACCGTCAATATATTTGCGACAAAGGACCAGGAACCGCTAAGTCTGAGCTATGCTGTGTAGAAAGTGGATTCACCTACACCTCTATAGTCTGTATCCCGAAATGCCACAGCCCACCTAGACCAATAGCCTGGCACCGGAGGTGAATTGACTCAATGAATGTTTGCTCGTGATTGAAACACGTTGCTTGGGGGGCAATAAAGCTTAAGTGCTGGTGAAGCCATTCCGGTGGAATTTCTGGCCAATGGAAATCTACAGTGCAATATAGCAATACTAGCGTATGGAAAGGGACTGAACCTTTATGTGGACAATGCACGTGATTGTTGGGTAGCCATAACATAGCCCTTAGAGCTGGCTGGTTATTTGTCTACAAGTCTAGAACAGCATGGTGTGAAAAATGAATTGGCAGATGTAAAAGTTATTTAACACGAGGAAAAGCCCACTTGACGCAGAGATTATTATGCCAAACGCTAAAGGATTCAATTATCCTAATTGAACTGCCCAGTTGATGTTGAATTAGAGACCCTGAATCGTCGTCAGTACAACAAAGAGCACTTTTCTGTTCGAGCGTCACATTGGGCGTGGCTTCTGAGATTGGTGGATTGTCTTGTAAGAGCATTTTGGATGTTGATTTTTTGTTTATCACTCAAATTAATATCAGTTTTATTTTGTTCCCAATTTTGGTTTTTTGGAAAGTACTCAACTGCCAGAATGAATGTTGGGAAAAGAAATGTGTATGTATTGTATTTCTAACTAACATAAATATATATATATATTATATATATATCTTTTTTTTTTTTTTATTTATTATATATATAATATTATATATATATATTATATATATATTATATATATATATATATTATATATATATATCATATATATATAATCATGAGTCACAACATGTATAATCTTGTTATAATTTTCTGCATTATAAAATCTTATAGGTATAGGTTTATGTGTATCTCATGTACAGAAACACAGTCATCTTTCCTTTTTCATTACTGTAACAGGTTTCATTGCTCCCCGAGTACCTTTAAAATCTTGACGCGTAATGAACAATTGTTTATTCCATAACCCCCCCCAAAAAGAGCCCTATGTACACGTTCGTATAAAAGTCAAGATTTATGTAAAGGCTTTAACCGATCTTGTTCAATTGCAACTAACATCAATGGTTGTATTACCTATTAAAATAGAACCAAGACTCAACGTGTTATTTTGTCACTTTGAGATATACTCTCTGATAACCATCTCCATGAGCCTGCAGTATCGCCATGCCAAGTCTATGCCTATCCATGTGTCGAATAAAAACAGTATTCTTCTCTATGGTGACCATTTTTAAAATGTGGTGTCAGATTAATTAACAGTATCAACGATTTATCAGATACTTAATCATGCTACTTCTCTTGCTTTGACCAGGTTTAGCAAATGCCGTGATGTCTATTCAAAGAATAAACCTAAAAAGTTGTATCTGTATACCGGGGTCATTCTGTTCTTCACCTGGTCTTCCACACCTGAAACGTAATATGTAAGTGGGAGGGGCATGATAGGTATACACTTTTAATGACTGATCTACTTACCAAATTCTAGTTCTATCAACCTTTGGGGGTCTAACCAAATAACGTCAATAAACAACCAGTCATCTTGTAGTGGATTACACTGTCTGCGAGGTGGGCGGGGCCTCAGCAGGAAAGATCCAGGCTCTGGATGGTCTCAGTTTTTCTACAATGTTCTCAACCACCCCCACATTATCTCCACTTGAACCCGCATCTCAAAACATAATTTGGGCGGGAGGGTGACCCCATTACCCCCCAATTGGTAACATCATGTTGAAATGTTGAATGTTTTTGGTTTGTAAAATACAAGACTAAAACAAAGTTCTGGGAGTACAAAACAAGTCCAGATCCTCTCCTAGCACTCGCAGCCCCCCCTGACCGGCGTGTCCGTCACCTCCTGGCTGACGGTGGCGCTGCCGTTGGGCGCGGCACCGGCTCGGCTCCGCGCTTCTGCTCGCATGCCTCTTCATCAGCCAGCCCGAGCAGCGCATGCACCGTCTCCTCCACTGCCACGCCCGTGGCCACGCGTCGTATGCAACGAGTACGGAGATGTCTATGAAACCAGAAGGTTAGGGGGATTCTGAAACGGTCCTCGGCCTCACCAGGCTGTTGCTTCTGCCAACTTTCTGCCTATCCATCAAATTCTGCTTGCCTCAGGATCCTGCAGTGCGCATCCCATTTATTCTGCTACCTTTTTCGGGCTGAGTATTTTCTTTAAAAACATGTGTTTAACTGCGCAATTATCTTACAAATTAATGTTTTACATTGGCCTTTGGACCCTGCTAAGCATGTGATAAATATGTCGCCAGTGTACCTACGGGCTTTGCCTGCTGAATTACGTAGGAAATAGAGATGACTATAATGTGTGTCTATTTTACGGAACTGGGGAGCGAGAAGTTTTCCCGTGGTGGTGGGGAGGGGTGAGGCGACGACATTTTTCATGCTATTAACAAGATTTTTGTGTTACATTCATTCTCAACAAACTGACCCACAGCCAAACCCCCACCAACCACAACCCCCACCAGCCATCAAACACTGTCTTGTAAGCTCCTATGGAGGACACGGAAATAGAGACAGCCCATCACCAACAATATACTCTGACCTCCTGTCTCTGGGAACCGACTTCCCTGAGATCGTCTCGCCACAGAAGAGACTCGCAGACTAGAAAATCTCACACGCTCCTACGAGACGACGCCTACGCTATCCGACCACACACAGACTACACATCTAACCCATCGCTAAACAGAAATGCATACCGAACGGTGAACTCACGCAACTCTCTGACAACCAATAGCGCCTCCGGCCATCCTGGGTACTCCTAAAACTAAAACGTCTTTACTTGAACGCAATACTACAGGAAGATATACGTCATCACGCTCTGCCCGAACCCACGCCTCAAACTATCCTCTAAAACTAAAACCACAACTCCTGCATCCCAACCTAACCAACCCGAAGCCCCCCCACACCACACCACCAACACCACCACCCCAACAAAACACTTACCACCCTCTCAGCACATAACATAACTCACATCACACACCAACACATACCGAATGCCAATTCACAAATATATACAAGAGTTTAAACAATACTTTGCTGACACTTGTTTCTTGTTGACAATACCCCACCCACCAACCACCCTAATTTTATTTAATTGATGATGGTTTCTTTTTTTTTTATTTCATTACACATTCTGATAAACCCGGACAATCTTCAATATATGCGGTCTCTATTAACAACAGCATCAACAAATGTACATGGGGTGATAGTGGTGAAATAGTGTGATTCTGCAGTGGGGAGCATTAATTTGATAGCGCAAATGGTTATCCACATTCTGTACCCTGAAAATCTTCTCAATAACAGACGTTTATAAACCCAGAATCAAAAGTGCTTCCCATATTCTTACGGTATACATAGGGTAGAGTAGTGGTGTAAATAACGTGATTCTGGCAGTGTGGATCATTATTTGATAGAGGCGATTGGTCCTACAGATATAATATGCTTGTGACATAAGGTATCATTTTCTGATAGGGTAGCATGATTTGATAGACTCTGCTATTGAGTCGCACTATGGTAGCAAAAGTGAGCAGAAATTGGCTGCTGGTGAACTAAATGTAGGACGGAAGGCCTCTGGCACAGGTTAAAGCAGTGTATCAAGTATCAAAACCTATATATCCAGTCATCCATAAGTACGGCTGCTTATTAATATGATATCCCTGAAGCAGTGTTTCCCAAAGAATTTTGTGAAACTGTGGAGGGAACCCAGTCCTTAGGGGTGTCCAGGGGCATGCTCCCCCGGAAGAAAATTTGGTACCTTTTAACCTAGAATGCATCAATCTGGTGCATTTGAGAGGAAGATTAAGACTTGTTTGACTGTGTACTATTTTCTGGAATAATGTGGAGACACTGGGTCACATAACATGGAAGCTATTGAAGAATAAGTTATTACTTTTTATTAAAATACTTGTAAAAACTAACGAATGGAATATTATCAATCAATCGAGTGTGTAATAAATACCCCCCTTCAATAATATATTTTTTACCATTCAATGTAAAATGCATCAATCTGGTGCACTTTGAGAGGAAACTTAAGAGGCTAATTCAACTGTGTCCTATGTGAGCTGTTTAGTATTATTTTCTGGAATAATTCAGAGGCATTGGGAACCCTGCCTATGTAACACCCTGAAAAGGAGGGAAGTAAATAATCACGCTCGACACTGTGCTCTCTTTGTCGTGGCTTCGACAAGAATGTATTAAAATACAGTGACTGCATGATCATATTACTGTATATTTGTACTGCCATGGGAGCCGCAAATAGAGGCTTGGCGAGCCACATGCGGCTCACGAGCCGCGCAATGAGTAACGCTGGGTTAAAGTGTACCCTCATCGATTAAGCCTCTGTGAAAAGGTTCAAATTATTTCTGGATATTAATTTCTAAGATCTAAGTCTGAATACAGGCTCTTCTTGGTGTGAGCTTGGTTCTAGCTTAGCTTGGCTAGCTGGGTGGGAGGAAATGAATACTCCATTCCGAATTCAGTTCCCCCCACCCAGCTACAGTTTAGAACGAAGATGGCTACTATAGGTGTATAAGGCCCATGCTTGAACCCAGACCCAGGACTTCACCTTCTTGGATCCTCCCCCACTCACCCGTATCGGGCTGCCAGGTCTCTGGCCTGCTCCGCCTGGACGTCCCTGGTGTCTTGGAGGTCTGCCTTGGTCCCCACTAACACGATGTCTGGGCTGTCGCAGTAGGCGTTTGCCTGCAGCTGACCTGAAGTCACACAAAGTATTTGTAATCAATCGATCCATCGTCTATGGTTGCTATCCATAGCAATTAAAAGCCCATATAAACTCCTGTCTTCCAAGAAGGATAAAATATTAGGTGTTTACAACTTAATGCATTTAACCCATCATGATGCTCATGATGACCCGCGGTTAAAGAATCCTGGAGAAGATTGCCAAGTGCATTTCAAGTTCTCAGGGAGGACCATATTCATTTGAATCATCATCATCCAGCAGGTCTCATTTCAAAAGCTTTTAACACACACACACACACACACACACACACACACACACACACACACACACACACACACACACACACACACACACACACACACACACACACACACACACACACACACACACACACACACATTTGAACAGACATACTCATCCAGTTTCTGACGTTGAGGAAGCTCTGCTGACTGCTGAGATCAAACATCAGCAGGAAGCCCATGGCGTCTCTGAAGAAGGCTGTTGTGAGGCTCCTGAATCTAAACACAAGATCAAAAGGTTGTAAATCAATCCTAAACATCATGTAATAACATCTAAATCAGCCAGTAACGCTCTCATTCCCAACCCGGGACGTGTGCCCTAGACTACGGGGAACTTTAGCAGGTTCGGGACACTTGCAAAAATTATGTTCAAGTAATCAAGCAATCAAGTTATACAATTTAATATTTCTTTAATAGGCTGAATGTGTTCAAAATTGATTGTTGCTCATCAATTAAGTTTTTGTTTAGGAACAAGATAATCCATTTGAAACCCCTGATAATGCAAATTGATAACTGTTTAATATTAGCTAGGTGTGGTTTGTTGTTGATGAAGGGGTCATCAATACCAAACTATCCTACAGCAACCCGCCGATGGGCAGAGGGGGGACATGAGACAACAGGGTGGGGAACACTTTCCACTGATCTATGGATGACCGTCAGCAGTGTGTGTCAACAGGCTGCCCACCTCTCCTGTCCAGCTGTGTCCCAGAGCTGGAGGTGGACCTTCAGGTTCTTCTGGGACGTCCCATCAGCCCCTGTCCCCATGTAGTTCTGGAGACCCCCCCACAGCATTACTACATCAACACACCTCCCATCAGCCCCTGTCCCTATGTAGTTCTTGAGACGCCCCCCCCCCCCCCCCCCTCCACACACACACCACACAACACACACACACACACACACACACACACACACACACACACACACACACACACACACACACACACACAGCATTACTACATCAACACATGTCCCCATGTAGTTCTGGAGACCCCCCCCCCCCCCCAAAACACACACAACGCATGACTACATCAACACACCTCCCATCAGCCCCTGTCCCCATGTAGTTCTTGAGACACAGCATTACTACATGGACATACCTTCCACGTTAAAATAAGATGCGTGCCACATCCACCAGGCAAATATGGTATTAAATCTCTTCAGACCAATATGTCAATGTTTTCAGAGCTCAAATGTCTACATATAGGGTTATGTACATTGTCATGAATTATGTAAGCAAAACTCCAATTTCCGTTATTGGAAATGGAATGAGTTCCGAAGAATTATAAGATGTGAAGAATTACTTTTATCTGTTACATTTTTAAATCGACTTATTCAGCTACATATATATAATAATATCCGTTATCAAGGAAACATAAGGTTGAAAGTTGTAATTGAAAAAAAAAATCTGTAACGCAGTGATTCAGACGGTTAAGAAGCAGATTTGTCCCGTGATAAAATGATTATACACTGACCTTGGAGCACTACAGTGGAATACATTGTGTTATTACGAGTCTTCTGTGTGCGATCACCACTCACCACTCTCTTTCTCCCTGAAGTCGATGCCACAGTGGTGGTGAACCTGCGGTTGAAATGTTGGTCAGTTGTATCGGTATAGGAAGCTGGTCTTCCCCACCCCCCGAGTCTCCAAGTGCCAGCAGTTTGATCAGATAGTCATAGTCACCGTTGACGGCCATCTCGCATCCAGAGTATGCAACCTTCCCTGATGAATGAAGTTCCAGACAATATTTAGTTAGTAGTACTGAGATACATTCACTTGCCATTCACAAAACCCTCTTTGTCCTAACGGTTCTTAATAACCGGTTAATAGCCCCAAGTCAGCGTAGTGAGGTGCGCGTAATGGAGTACACTCAACGAAATGAGAAGAAAAACCAACAAAACAGTGAAATAAGCTGCATAGCCGACATTCTCCGTCTTGGTGGGTCGGTGGGGGGATGTGTGGTGGGTGGGTGGGTGGGGGGCTGGGGGCGTGTGAGCCTCTCAGGAGCTTATATCCACCCACCATAACTCTGTTGGCATTAGGAGCAGATCTGAGAAAACAGAAGCACATGACTGGAGCTGGTTTCCACATGAGTAGTCAAATGCCTTGATGGGTTTGTAGAATACACAGCTCCTTCGAACGACCACACTCCCTCGCAGACAAAACCTCTTTAATTTGACATCCAGGAGTTATCTCTGTATGACGTCATTGGACTTCATTAACAGTGACACTTATAGCAGGGATGTGAATGTGTGTGAGCCAATGCATGACCAATCCTAAATAGAAGAGTGCGTCTGTTTAACTTGATTCCTGTTTACTGGGCTGGGCAGGTCAGGCATCAACTTTCTGACTTTCTGTTCATGTTTTATATTGTTTATTTTTTTCAAGTGATAGCTTGGATTTTTTTGGATATAAAACGCAACTTTCTTCAGGTAATCAAATCATTTCCATCAATTCAAATTTAACACTGGCACCTCCAATGTTAAATGGTTGAATGAATCCTAACAAATGAGATTAAAGCTACTGGATACTATAGGCAGCATTACAAACAACAAAGCAGGATGAGAATGAGCCACAGGGCCCTAGGTTCAAATGACAGTAGAACTTCATGGAAAATGGCCACATATCAAGCTATTGTTATAAAGTTCATACAGCGATATGCAATGCATGTCAATTATGTCCTGGATAATCACTTCAAAAGAAAATAAAGCTTGGTTGTTTACCAATGTTCCATCAAGAAATCCAAAAGGATAGATAGAAGAATAAAAGGGCAGATCTTACCAATGACTGTGGAGGAAGCTCACATTCAGGAGCTCCACTGGTCCTTGCTGAACAATGTTATGGGACTACTCAACCGTTGGCTCACATGGGCTCAGGGAGGAGTTTGAGACTAATATGAGACCAACAGATCTGTGATGGGTCAGCTGCTCACAGGCCTATTTCCCTCTAGAAAATGGAGACCTTTGAAAACTGTATTGTGCCCTTCGACGAATGTGCGGCTTTGTGAGTTTGCATGGACATCGGCCAGAAGGGGAATTCTCAAGGAGCGAATCTGTTGTTTTCCATAATGGTTTTGCAACTGAACGCGAACGCAGAGCTTAAGGGTAATTTAACAACTGATTTAGGACTACATACTCAACCACGAATTAAGTCCCCATATTAAAGCTACATTAATATTAAGACATCATGAATATTAAGAGACAATAAGCATAGGCATAACCAATCACATGTATTGAAGAAACCATAACTTTTATTGCCAAAATGACAAAAAAAAAATCCTTTGATAAAATTAACATTTCTTATGAACAATCTTGGGCCACATAGGGAGGAACAAGGCAGAAAGCCTAGCTGGGCTTAAAATACTTGTACAAATCATTCTGTCTACCACCTTTAACCGCAGCCTTCTTGTATTTGCTAGAAGACCTTCTCTCTGAGGAGGGTGCCTTCAGAAGCGGCTTCTGTCGTCTCCACCCGACCATCAGCTCCCTCTGGACCTCCAGGGGCAGCTCTGAGAACACAGCGGGGTCCACGTCCCCTGGGACCCCACAGGGGGAACACAGGGCCTGTCCCCCAGCCCTCTGGGGGTCTGCCGTGGGGGGTTCTCCTGGTCCTGTACTGGTCCAGCCCGCCGGGGTCCGGCTGACCTCTGTGGTGGTTGGCAGTGCGTCAGATGAACAGCGGTAGGACCCCATGCTAATGGGGGGTGGATGGGAGTCACCGGAAGAACGGAGGAGAGGCTGGGATTGAGAGGCAGGGTCTCGGTCAGGACCATAGTAGAGGGGTAGTGGGGTGGGGACTGGCTGACTGGGGGCCGAGGGCGGAGGAGGTGGGGGGTGGGTGGTACGGGTGAAGGCAGGCGACGAGCAGCTCCTTCTGGATGTCCTCAGGGAGTTCCCTGAACACTTCCGGGTCAACATTAGGGGGCAGTTTATGTGTCCTGCCTGCAGTCGTCCAGTAGTCTTCAGACGGCGCCTGTGTGCCGCAGGTAGCTCCATGGTGATCGCTAATATTCTGGAGAAACAACTGGGCTCTTTGTTGCCGCTGCTGATGCAGGTTGATCTGCCTCGGAGCCCGCTGTTGCTCTCTGCTAGTGTCTTGATTTGGAAATCCTGCTCAGTCTTCACACTCTGCGGGTTATTCTCCACTTCCTGGGACCTGTTCAAATGACCCGACAACTGGGTGGATGCTCCTCCTGCCGGGAACACACAAACTAGCATTTATTAATGAAGTTTGAATTGTATTTGAGAGATGAGGTGAGTGGGAGTGACGTACGTGAGTTCGGGAGGGGGTCGGGACTGCTTTGTGGGGAGCTGCCCAGTGTGAAGAACGACGTGATGGCCCCCTGGCACGAGGTCCCCCGCGCCGGTGGCAGGTTGGGGAAGCAGACGTTGAGCAGGTGTGAGGTGGAACGCCGTGCGCCCGTCCACCATCTTGTTGTTGAAGAGTTTCATCGCCAAGGTAACCAGATGCACATTAGCATCAGTGCTGCCTGTTTGGACAGAACGGAAGAGGATGAGCAAATAATAACAATAATGTCCATTATAATAATTAATGTTATTAGTTATATAATAGTAATATTTATTTCAGTATTATAATATACAGCAATAATAATATTCTGTAAGGAGAATAATAATGACCGCAGCTTCTGAGCCACTTTATATCTCTAACATAATTTTAATTATTGCTTATTTTTTTTATTTCTATCCTTTGACTGCCATCAATATGGTTTATTGCAGAGCACCAGTGAAGGCCCCATTTTACCTCCGGATCAGTAAAAGTCCTCTGAATTTGACCAACACACCTCCTCCCCCCCCCCCCCTCCCCCGACCAACACAGTCCCCTCCTGGGGGGACCCACCAGAGACCACCTTGTGTACGAGGTGGTGGGGGCGGGACCCACCTGAGACCACCTTATGTCTGAGGTGGTGGGGGACGGGACACTGGCGGCTCTCCCTGCTGAACCACTTGTTCTCTGCAGAGTACCTCCGGATGGTCAGCCTGAAGGTCTGGGGCGGCCGGCCGTCTTTCTGCATCCTTGTTTCCAAACCAAGCAGAGAGATTAGAGTCTTGTGTCCAATCAGAACGTATCAACTGTAAGTAGCTGTTACCAACCTCTCCACCAGACTGGTGAGCAGCTCTTGGGTCTTTTCTACAACTTCTCTAGTGGTGGAGATCTTCTTGAATGAGTCTTCATCGCTAAGAGACTAAAAGAGGAAACAAACATGATACCAGAACAAATTAAGTAATTTCAAAGCGTGCTTTTAGGTAGGATTTTATGCGTTATGCACACACCACACACACACACACACACACACCACACACACACACACACACACACACACACCACACCACACACACACACACACACACACACACACACACACACACACACACACACACACACACACACACACACTTCATTTGCTGTTCCAATTCAGGACTTATTTTTTGCTAATTTTGTTTAGGGAATCCATCTTGTCTGTGGATCACGTTCAAACCTAGCGCTACCTCAGGTGCATGCATAGGCAAAGGGGAGGGTTGAATATAGCTCTCAAAAATCTTGCCCTCTCTCTCTTGCTCGCTCTCTTTGATACTCTCCACTCATCCCTCCAGCCGTGTCTTACCTTGGGGGCTCCTGTGGGCACAACAGGGGAGTCATCGACGCCCAGAGACAGGTTCTTCAGGCGCTGGCCAGTTGGGACTCCAAACTCCTTCACCAGGCCGGCCAATGGGAAGAGCTGCAGGTCCTGGACAGTCACCAATCCCAGGGCCTGGAGCCTCTTACTGGTCTGAAGTCCCACCCCTTAGAGGAAAAAACACAACTACAATGAGTTCAGCCCCCTAGGACAACTTTATCCATTTATACAACATGTATAGTGTACTTTTTAATCATAAGAAGACCATCATTAACTCATCCTACCTTGGTGCCATGATCCAACATGCGTGTGGTATGAACTACTGTTGAATGAATCTTCTGTATAACACTGTTTTTTGGAAGACAAACTAGACTAAATTATTGCAGCAATTTCTCTACCGGGAACTCTACGAAGGCCGCCGAGGTGGGCCATGATGTGGTCATCAACGTCTGGGGCAGGCAGTGGTGGTCTGCTGGTTCGGTTTGAAAGGACCCAGACACAAGCTTGGCTAGCAGCTTATTGGTGGCGACCCCGGCACAGCCGTCGAGCGCCCAACTTGCTGCTGATTGGCTGTTCTGAGCTCCGCCGCGATGTGAGAGCCGACCACCAGCCTCCAGTGGGGGTCCAGGGTTTAGTCTCAATCCCTACAGAATATACAGAACAAGGAACACTTTTCGTTTGCTCGTCGAGTTTCAAAGCTTTGGTTTGTTAGTATTCAGCACAGAACTGAAAGTTAAATGTAAACCCTTTTTCTTATAAATTGGACAATAAGCTGGCTTCATAATTCGTTTCCTGGTTTCAGTGAGACACCGGCCTGTGTGAACAGGATGCAATGAAAGCATACCAGTACGGTTATAGACATGTCCCTCGAACGAGAGGCAGGTGAGTCAGTCTCTTCTCCACCATCTCTGTGACGTCAACATCATAGTTCTCATCGAACCCAAGCCGCTCCACTAAGGGACAGTAGGACGTCAGCAGTTCTGATGGAAATCCCCACAGCAGAAGGTGAGTGCGTATATATGGACAAAGCAATTGCAACATTCATTAAGATCAAAGCTTATTTTTTTTAATAATTCAAATACAAGTGTTATATGACAATAAAACAATATTCAACGTAATATGGTTTTATAGTTGCCAATAAAGTAAAATAAACATCATAAAAAATATATTAAAGTATTTTTACATTATTATTCTATGATATGTTCTATAACACTATAGAAACACTGGAAAACATGAATTATTACACATTATGCGATTATTAAGTTGTACCTGTGACTTGGGTAAGACATTTCCCGGTAGTGTGTCAGTCCTCTCCTTTAACTCAACACAAGCTGAGGGCATTTCTCCTGAGCATTCCACCACCGACATTCAGCTTGGTCCACACCTTGCTCCCTCGCAACATAGTTACAAGGTGGACTACAATATACTTCTGTTGAATACCTTGCAGAGTATATACACAGTTTTTGTATTTATTTTTTTGTTTTATCAATGACCAGGGCCCCGTTTTCCCGATAACGATTGAACCACGCTCGTCGTCGATCATTCTAAATTTCTTTGGAGCGTTTCCCGAAACTCCTCTTAACATGAACGCGCGATCACTGTACTCCACGACGTTCGTTAGGATTGTAACTCTGACTCTAACTACTCTAACTACTGACATGGTACTGAAATGGGCTCTGTAGGAGGGGGAGACGCAGGAATGTCGCAGGAATTTGGGGTTAAAAAGCATTAAAATATCTCCCCATCGGCCAACAGCAGAGTAGCATACAAAAAGAATAGACTGCAATAATATGAATGCTAAAGATATTAAAACACAATTGATTAGGCTTAAGCCAGGGACACACCAAGCCGACCGTCGGGCGTCGCGCCTCGTCGGTGGCACCAGGTCGGACGGCGTCGTAACCGCGCGTCCGGTTTTGTGTGTTCCTTTCCCATCGGGCAGCGTCCGGAAGCCCTCGGGGTCTCGTCGGGGCCGAGTCAAACATGCTCAGTCGGGGACTTTGTCGGCCGTCGGAGAGTAGACTCGTCGGGTACTCCTATTGGCTGTGTTGCCATCTATGACGATTATGACGGGGCCGGTGCCGTAGCGAATCGTAAACGAATTACGTTTTCCCCTCCTGCGATTCTTCGGGGCAACAACAACCGAGCCCGAGAGCAGCCCAACGTGACGAGCCTCTCAGCCGAGTTAGTCCCTCTTGCTGCCAAGAAGTTTTTTTTCCAAAAGCGTCTGCTCTCAAAAATAAATCAAGTGTTTTGTGCGCTTTGTTTTTATCCTTCTACCTGTTCTTCTATGGTTTCTCGGTTAGGTCATTCCTGTTTTCATGATGTTCGAGATGAACGGGCACGAAGACTAGCGCCCACCCGTCTGGTTATGGAGAATTATGGCATCTCGCGCAGAGCATGCAGAACATACAGACTGCTGTGTCGTCGGAGTAGTGTCTGGCGGTGTATTTCACCAGCTTCCTCTCTCCCGACTGTCTCCGACGAGAGGCAACGGACCCGTCGGGCAAGCGGGCGTCGGAGATCTGGGTCGTGTCGGGGCGGTGTGTCAAGGGGGCTTAAGGCCGAATATCAGTCCTAATCCTGAATGGCAGTGTGCGTACATGTTTCACCCCCGCGTGAAATAGACAATTGTC
This sequence comes from Melanogrammus aeglefinus, assembly GCA_900291075.1. NCBI lineage: Eukaryota > Metazoa > Chordata > Actinopteri > Gadiformes > Gadidae > Melanogrammus > Melanogrammus aeglefinus. The sequence continues at coordinate 1,005 of OLKM01005668.1, read as the reverse complement.
CTGAATATAAACAAAAATCTATAATATCTTGTGTGACAACTACATCCATCTTAATATGCTGATTCTGAAATACATACTGTATGCGTAGCAAGGGAACCGACTTATCTGATTCCGCATAAGGTTTTATTTGATGGGCGCGACTCTCAGGTAATATTATGTAGACAAATGCAACGTTCCATAATTTCAACGCAGAGGCTATGACACACGCGGCTTATTGCTGACCCGGTTAGGAGCGTTGGTCTAGATCCGGCCATATTGTTGCCTCAGGATGAAGTAGGCTATAGGTTTTTTTACAACTGCCAAGCCGGTTCGGTCGCAGCCTTGGCACGCCCAGCGATTTCACCTGGCTTATCTCAGTTTCCTTGTGTAAACCGAGGGGGCGGGGGTGTAAAACCGATTTGTATGATCGCATACCCCCGAATGTTTTTTTTTTTTTATGAATGAAGACGCCCGCATGCGATTAACTATGTTCGTTACTGTCTAGACAGAATCCAATAAATAGTGAACTTCATCACAGCCTCACCGAAGCGCCTACAGTGCTTAATGCAAACAATCGCCAATAAACAACGCCTGCAGAAATTCTCCGAGACACGCGCTGATCTCAGCATGATGTAGTCTACAGTAGCCTATGTCTCTGACATGGTATCAATATGAGGACATTTTAACCACGATGGTTGAACTAAACAGAGGAAGACAAGCAAGTGCAGCTCGGACGCGACCTCCCACACAAGAGCAACGTCATTTTATTGTATTATATGCTCTGTGACGTGCGTTTGATCGGTACATTTCGGCTGCGCATGTATTTTTGGAATTTTAAATTTGCTGCAATAAATATGTTGTTTTTGACTTCCTACATGTCTCTATCGCCTCTGCTGTTTAAAATCTAAACAGTGAGTCTAATGAAGTACTATACGCGGTAACCCACTGTTTTTGGGCAATGGTGTATTGGATGCTGTTTCCATAAAAACGCATCCAATACACGGAATGTCCGCTGGTGACCGCCAC
>OLKM01005667.1:0-16370 GCA_900291075.1 Melanogrammus aeglefinus | reverse complement strand
AACTGTGTTAGTGGACCAGCAGATGTGAGGATTCCCATATCGAATAGGAAACGTAACGTCACAAGATGAGACAATTATACGTTTTGCGTATTTTGAGTTGTGTTTGCTTATTGTTTGTGCTGTCCCCTTAACTGCTAGCCTGTGTATTATAATAAAGGTATTTTAGAATTAAGAACGCTGGCCAGTTTAGTTGGGAAGTTGGGAAAGATGTGACATAATCCAGAACTGTGATGGTGAGGCAAACCATGATATGGTTTGTTTTCTAAGCAGGTCCGTAATTCAAAATCGAAGGAGATTTAAACCAAGTGTTTTCTAGCTGTTGACTTAGACACTGATGGAAAAATATAAAATGGAGCTGTTTAGGAAGAGAAGAAGGCGTATTAGGTTTTTTAAATAGTGAGCGTGGATTAAACTGTTGAAAATAATAAAAAATCCAGCTAGTGTCATCCTTTAACCGGAGAGGACCTGTTAAGAGAGTCATACATTACAGAGATGAGTTATGAAGGGACAGCCAAGAACAAATCTGCATAGGCTATTATAAACTTCATAGAGCGGGAGATTCGTCTTGGCTGTGTCCTGATATACATTAGCCTGGCATTGTGAGACAAATTCCAAACGATCGCAGACCAAAATACCTCGGGACGCAATTGGATAAGACCAACAACCAATCGAATGCCAAAGTATTTTGTTGAAAGGCCGGCAAATACATATTTCTTCTCACACAAGCTTTAGGTGCAGTCATTTGTGCTTCTTTTAGTGTGACTATTCATTCCATATCGTTACATTCTGCTCTATGGCGTATCCGGCAACCGTTCTACATCAGCGGCAGCATCTTCGTTGTGAGGGATGCTCTTGAGGGTGTTCCTTGGCACCGTCATGTCTATTATCCACCTGGTATCTAGAAAATGGTTTTGTTGGTCAGTCTATGTTGGACCTTTGGGGAGAGGGGTTAGGGTGAGACCTTTGTCTGCAGAAGTAAATGCAACATCGGTCATCAGCATATAAGATCCAAGATCGGCTGAATGAGTTGTAATGCAAAACTGAGAATAGTTTCTGGGTTTGGTAAGGATGCCCCCTACTTTATATATCCCCGGAAGATTCATATAATTTTCAAAAAATACAATTCCCTTTGGTATTACAATGTCGACCTTCGATGTGTTGGTAAGCCATATGCAACTTCTTATAAACCAGCACCTGCCGTCAATCAGCTAAAAGTTGGCATGCCAGGAGAAAACAGGTGTAGATCAAAGGCTAATTACAAGGTCAGACGAATTCACTAAATAGGATAGTCTTGTGTGTCACTTTAACTTTCAGGTCCCTCCCATACACCCTCTAGTATATCCGGTGACTGTAATTAGTATCGAGGGAACGTGTTTAGGTCATTCTCTTTTCAATTCACTGTGACATCCCTCCCTCGCCCCCATGGATAACTCTCTCGGTCAGTGTATTTTCCATTCTTCCACAATCACCCCCCACCCATCTTCCATCCCATTCGTCCCACGCTTCCAATGGCCCTGTTTCCACCTGGCATTAGCATGCAATCTTGGTGACGGCACAACTGGACAGCTCTGCAGGTGGGAATGCACCAGGACCTTGAGATCCATCCCTTCACACTAGGAGTCAGTCCGCGTTGCATGCTTTCTAGCAGAGTGTAGGCTAATGTGTCCTGGGCAACATGGAGGGACTAGTCAACTGATGCTCTCTGTGTGGGCAGGAGTACATACTCATTTGCATTGCATATTAAAGTAAATCAAAAAACATCAATTGTGTTATTTGTTCGGTCCACCACATTTGAAATGACACACAGCCCATAGAGAAGTACCGCTATGACGAGTGCATCAGATATCTTGGACGATTTGGCATGAAAGTTTATGTTGTTTTGCCTTGGTCTGACTTGGTTTGACCTCTTCTTCTTCGTCTTCTTCGTCTTCTTCGTCTTCTTCGTCTTCTTCTTCTTCTTCTTCTTCTTCTTCTTCTTCTTCCTCCTCTAAGGTGTAAAAAGGATATTGTGCTGCCTCCCACCGGGTGAAAACAATACTACATTGGGTTTCTACAAAACGGAAATGATGTCTGTGTTTCTCCTCATTACAGTGGGGAAGTGGTCACTAGTGGTCTGGAGACGCATGTGGAGAAGCATGCTAATAGCAGAAGGGAAGTGTCGTGCTTGGAGCTGTCATCCTGGGATAGCATCACGATGTGATGGCCAGGTGTGAGCAGGGCCTGTGATTCATGGAATCCATCCGCCTGACAGGGGAGGGGAGGGGAAAGTCTTATCAGCTAGAAAAGCACAGCTGAAACCATCTCCACTGCTCGCCCTGCATGCACCTGCACGGAAACACGCACACGCACACAACCCACCCTGAGGTTCCAATCGGACACACATGCTGTACTCTGTGTGTGTGTGTGTGTGTGTGTGTGTGTGTGTGTGTGTGTGTGTGTGTGTGTGTGTGTGTGTGTGTGTGTGTGTGTGTGTGTGTGTGTGTGTACTAGATCTATAGATAGCGTTGAGATCCACCCTGGAAGCACTCGGTTGGAAAAAGAGTATAGTTATTGCTGACCTTGTTTGACCAGGTTAGGTCTTTTAATATAGAATAGAATAGAATAGAATAATCTTTATTGTCATTGTACAAGACAACAGGATTTTGTTTGGAGCAGTCCTCCTCGAGTTGCACAAAAAAAACACCAACAAAAACATTATCAACAGTATTCGCAATATATGTACTGTATATATATATAAATAAAATATAAATTAAAAAAAACGTTTTAAAAAGTCTGAGTCCTTAAGTGGACCTGGGGGAACTGTCAAGCACAGCCACATATGCAGGCTCAATTAGGTGTAAAAGCTGCCACCTCTTATGCATGAGTTGTGTAAATGCTAGAAGACGTCAGCGATTGAAAACACTCAACGACAACAAACTAAAATTAAAAAGAGTACATCATTATTCTAAACTTAATATTCAACCTAGCAAAGAATGCCACTCCTTTACGCCTGTCCTCTGCCACTCGCGTCTGTTGTTTTGCTCATTCTATTATTTATTCATTACCTATTCATTTATTTATTTCTCATGAATACAGGCTTGGTTTTGTGTTTGTTTGGGCTGTTGAATTTCTCTCTGGGCCCCCTAAGGATAGTATGGGCCCACTTCCCCGGCCCCGTACAATACTATTCACCCTGTGGCGTTATTGATCTAGATTGATTTATTAAAATATGAAATACAATTTGAACGTATGAAATGATGTTTAATTCAGGTCAGGTGGGATGGGGGAGCTGTACAACAGTACGATTATATTACGGGATGGGTTCTTCCCTCAGATCAGAATCCAGGCTTCTGTGGTGTAATGCACCCTGTATTTTCTCCTGTCTTATCTCTTCTACACACGTTTCTCTTAAGCCTTAACCCCGTAACTGAGACACACTCACACACACACACACACACACACACACACACACACACACACACACACACACACACACACACACACACACACACACACACACACACACACACACACACACTTTCCTGCATCCGCTGTACCTTTTCATCCACTCTCATACCCTGTCATTATCCACTCTATCCAGCTGTCTCTCCCCATCTCTCTCTCTCTCTCTCTCTCTCTCTCTCTCTCTCTCTCTCTCTCTCTCTCTCTCTCTCTCTCTCTCTCTCTCTCTCTCTCTCTCTCTCTCTCTTCTCTCTCTCTCTCTCTCTCTCTCTCTCTCTCTCTCTCTCTCTCTCTCTCTCTCTCTCTCTCTCTCTCTCTCCCTATTGTTTCCTGCTGGAGGGCTGACACTTGATCAGTCATGGAGTGGCTAGCCCTCTGCCACTTCACCTTAAGACACGTCACTCAGCCACGGAAGGATTTGACCGCCATCAATCACTCACTTCCACACACACACACACCCGCAGACGTAGACACAGACATACATAAACACACTGCAAACACATCCGTGCTCACACATACACTACATAAACAAAAAAAGTGGACAATCTCATTGTTATAACACAGTGACCGACAACAGTATACAAACTGCAACACACACACACACACACACACACACACACACACACACACACACACACACACACACACACACACACACACCACACACACACACACACACACACACACACACACACACACACACACACACACACACACACACACACACACACACACACACACACACACACACACACATTTAAAGATTTCCTTGCTGGGTTTAAGTAGTCGCTATATCTAGTGCTGCACGTCAGGTCCACCATATGTTTTCCACATCTTGACATTTCAATGAATAAATATTGGAGGCTTTCTGTGTGCTGGCATCAATCTACCAACACCTGAGGTCACACACAAGGGGTGGCGAGCGCACACACCCACACTCAGGCGTCGGTGCACACTTAAACTCTGGGGTGTGTACGCGTTGGTGGGTGTTTGCGTGTGTGGCTCAACAAAAACACGAATTTAACCAAATTGTCACACACTTTGACACACACATACACAACCACCACGCACGCACACACCACACACCACACACACACACACACACACCAAGACACACACACACACACACACACACACCACACACACACAACACAACACACACACACACAACACCACACACACACACACACACCAAACACACACACACAGAAAGAAATGGTGCAAAAGCCTTTGCAAAATGGGCTATTTCCAATGTGTTTAATGCATAGTTAACTATTTATGATTCGACTAATTCACGAACAAAATATATTCTACAACCTCAAATTGGAGAAAAATGTGACAGAAGCCCACCTCATATGTAATTGATGTATTGTAACTTTGACAATCTGTTGAAGGATATAATTATTGATTATGGAGTTAATGAAAGGACTGTAAAATACTCTTTGTCGTGTTTATTGTTGGTCAAGACATTTTGACAATCAGAGCTTCAAACGTACTTTCAAAATAATGTTACTTTGACAAAATACCTACAATATCTCACAGAAAGTCAGTATGTCACTATATATTTGTTATTGTTTCTCTGTTTCTTTCCCAGTATTGTGTCTGCCCTTTTTTGCTGACACTTTGTATTCGGGGCATAAATAAATAAAATACAATTTTTAAGAGGAATGTCAAAAAATAATCAGACATGACCAGAATGCTACCCACAAAGACAACACCCAAACAAAAGCATGTGAGCCTGAAAGCTAGCTTGATGGCGAAGAGACACACCACACTTCAAGCTCCTGCAGCAAGAAGATTCATTTCAAATTGAGACATTGGCGCAGAGGAAAGGGGGCAGGTAATTTAAGAAGTTTGGACAAATTTCAAAGAGCATAGCAGACATGTGCGCATTAAACAGTTATCCTCCTCAATCATGCTTTTTTTTTCCGTTGATTGCAAGAATGGTGAGATGGTGAGAGAAAAAAAGAAAAACAACACTAAGTATATAGAATGTGATACTATAATACCTAACAGCCTCAGGGCAATATGTGTGCTAATTGGGTCTTTGCTGGGACATGTTGGCTTATGGAGGCGTGACTGGGTGGGCCGGCGACATGTTGCTTGTGGAGGTGTCGCTGGGGTGGGCTGAGGAGATGTGGGTGGTGGCGGCGTAGGCAGGAGTTGAGTCCCTGGAATCAAGCGGCATGCATCATCACAAGAAGTACAATCCTCAGGAGACCCACGGTGGAGGTCTCAGAGTTCCCACGCCTTTCCCTCCGTCTCCTCCTCTTTCTTTCTTTCTTTCTTTCTTTCTTTCATGTTTATTTCGAATATGTAGACAAAACAAAAACAACGAATTTTGCCAATTACACAAATAAAGCCCATTTCAAGAATGAATAACAAAAAACAGAAAAATTAATAATAGTAAATAGTAAATTAAAAAGCAAAAAGAAACAAGAGAATAAAAATAAAACATAATTGTAAAACATATCCGAAAAAGGAGTGAGAAGGAAGTAAAAAACTTATGTACTCCCACCCCTCTTATTACTTACTCTGTATGTTTAATACAAATTAAATTAATAATAAAATTGTTATGTTTATATAATTTAAATATACACATGTAAGTATGTACATAATATATATATCTACAACATACATTTAACAAGTAATAATATGAATGTGACACAACCGCGTGTATACACAGTATATACATATATACACAAACCTATTGACTCTTAGTGCAGTTCACTATATCCTGTGAACACTAAATTTTTGTACATTCTTTTAACAACATTGATGCTTGGACATTGCTTAAGTACTTCACTCAGATTGTTCCACAACTTGACACCTGTGATGGAAATGCGAAAACTTTTCATGGTGGAATTACTCATCTGAGTTTTTGAAATTGAGTTCCCTCCTCAAATTCCGTCTTTCTTTCTCCCCTTCCTCTTCTTCATATCCTTTCCAGTTTCTCCTCCTCCTCCTTTATCTATCTCTTCCTACACCCCCCCCCTCTATCTCCCCATCCTGCATCCACCAGCGGCTGCTCTGCGACCAGGGCGCGGGTGTTCTCTGTTTCAGCTGGAGGGGTTTGAGGTACTGCTGGCGGGTGACGGAGAAGGGACGCTTGCTGCTGTGTGCTGTGTGTGCTGTGGTGTTTGACCTGGATGCACGGGCTTGGCTGACTCTATTAGCAGCCCCACTGTGTTGATGATGCATGCACAGGTGGAACCTCATTGGCCCTGTTAGCCGCCCACTGTTCCAAAAATGAATGGTGGGGCTTGCTTCAGGCCATTAGGAGTCCATTGTTCAGAGTAAACAGGTGGAGCTTTGTTGGAGAGACCCATTATTGTAGCCCACTGCTGGTTGACGAAGCGGTTGCAGAAGGCTACAACTTGGCAACCCACACTGGCAATTCCCATTGAAAGCCGACTGCTGGAAATACACTGGTGGAATTTGGTTAAAAAAAAAAATGCAAGTGGGTTTAAATGAATTGATGGCGCGTGGTTGAAGCCATTAGTGGGCCAGTTGGGGATTTAATTGGGTCACTGTGGTTTGGGTGGCTGGAGGGGGGGGAGGAGGTTGGGTAATCCCGATGTTGGCAGACTGCCGCTGTTGTTGCCCAGGAACAGTTGGCTGGTTGGATCTCAGCAGGGTGCCCTGGATTGCCGCTTCTATGGCCTCAAGAGGCAACCTTTCTGATCCGTCTTCAGAGCAGGGTCCACTACTGGAGGGGGGTGCAGCGTTTGGGCCATCTAGTGTTGAAGCCGGACGTATTATGCTTCTACGTACAGGTCGTCCGTGAAGATCCATCTTGTTTATTTAATGTAAAGTTTGCATGTTACAGCAGTTGGCAGTTATAGTGGTCAGAAACCCCTGAGGGTGAATCAACAAACAAGCAAATCTGTTCAAAATTAATTTTTTGAACAAAGTCTCCCCTTTTTCAATCTGTGCTGAAAAGGGGCTGCATTTATTCCGTTCTTGTGTACGAAAAAAAAAATATAGAGCTTCTTAGCATCAGCTAAAAATAGATGCTTTGTTTTAGTAGAAGAATGGTGGGTCAAGAAGCTGTCTGGAAGACCGTCGTGATGATGGTCCTATTGTTAGCTGTTCATTTGTCATGTTGCTCGTCTTTCGAGCCAACTTGCACTATGCCCTTGTTTATTCTTTAAGCTATGGACTGTTCTGCAGGCTAGTGCATTCATTAAACAAACAGAATAATGTCATATGAGTGGCCAAGATTGTCCATTCCATCGAAAGGTTTTCTTTGACATACTCTGATTAACCCCGGAAATAAAAATGTACATCCCCAGTTTCAAGCTTTTCTTTTGTTTTATTTGTGAAACTTTTCTTCACATTTTTTCACCAAATCACAATGGACAGAGCGGGTTATCTTTTGCCCCTTTGGCTCAAGAACTCAATAAGGAAGAAAACATAGGCTGGTGGACTATGTGCACTGCTATTGCTGTTCAGCAGAAAGAAAAACAGTGTTGACCCTTGTGTTTTATGTACAGAAGGTTTGAATAGTTTCTGAAATAGTTTTAGGCTGACGATGGAGAGTGAGGTCACACAATTTTGGATAAGGAAAAATCTTTAGAAACCTTAAGTTCAGTCCTACACTCTTCAGTCCAGATGATTGAATCTACAGGATACAAATATATACATTATTTGTGGTTGAATTTTCCATGTGCGAGATAACTAGTCCTTGGGAGCACGTAATGCTCTCTTGAGCACATTTAGACGTCACCTCTAAATGACACATCCTCCATCAAATATGACCTCAGAAAAAAAAAACAACATACAGGATAAACACACGGAAATAAAAGACAATGACAAAAGGGTTTTGGAGATCACACCTCGCAAGCTCTTCCCAGCACTGGATCTCTGCTGCAAGGGTCTCCTTCTCAAACCCGTACAGCTCGATGACACACACACCGTGGTCTCAATAAATACCGGGACAAAGGATTGTATCATTTACCAGGCACACACGGACATTTTATTAATTGGGGCCTGGTGACAGGGGCTATCTGTTTCCATCAGAGCTGGCATGTGTTTCTCTAAGTGGCGGGCATATAAAGGATTGTGGTGGTCCTCCCTAAAGGTGGCTTTTCCTCTCTCTATTTCCTTTTCTGATGGCTTAAAGCAAAGCCCCCAGCTTTATCCCTCCAACATGTTTGTGCTTGATTGGATTTTGCAAATCAAAACCCCCCAAAAAAGCAGAGAAAAATATGTGTGGATCACTGGGACCAGTACCAAACAGGTGCATGCACACATTTTTGTTGTCTCTGTGTCTTGTGTGTTTGTGTGTTAGGGCCCTATTTTAACGGTCTGAAACGCAAGTGGGAAAGCGCAAAGCGCAAGTAGCTTTGTGGGCGGTTTCTACGGCGCTATCGCTATTTTTACACGGCGGATAAATGACACCTTCCGCCGCGGCGCAAGTGTCAAAAGGGTTGGTCTGAAGCAGCCTAATTACCCGTAGGTGTGGTTGGGCGTAACGTGCAATGAACCAATCATGAGCGTTTTCTCGCATCCCCTTTAAGGAACGATCGGCGCGCATGTTCCCGTGGCGGATTTGCTATATGGATATGATGCGGGTTTGCCAGGCGCACGCGCATTGAAAAGGTTCACCACAGAAATAATACCGTGTGCTTGTCAGAGCAGTCAAAGAACGCGGACTTGGCTTTATGTTGGGGATGGGAGAAACCCACCCAAAATAGCTTCCGTGTGAAAGCGGCTTGGAGGAAATCGCCGTAATTGTTTCAGCAGCTGGACGACAAATATAATATTATAATATTATTATTTTATCTTTATGGACACCACAATGATTTTCCTTGTGTGGTAATATTTTATTGTCCTTGTAATTATGTATGGTTTGCAAAAATGGGAACTGCTGGCCGTGTAGATGAGAGAAGCAAAGTGTATGCGCGAGGTGCACAAGCAATCCGTATGCGCATGTATGCATGCGCCCTTAAAATAGCATCTGAACAACGCGCCACTGACTTTAGACCAGGTATTTCCTGGTCAGTAGCGCAATGGTTTTCAGAAACGTCAAAATACCGTTTGCGCCAGAACACGCCTCCTCCTTCGCGCCGAACCGCCCCTTGGGGCGCAAGATCATTCCCTAATTTAACGGGCGAGTGGCGCTGGTGGCAAAAGAACGCTCTGCGCCAGTTGTAAACTAGCCAACGACACATGCGCCAGTGACCTAAGTCACTTGCGCCGGATGCAAGATAGGGCCCTTAGTGTGTGTGTGTGTGTGTGTTGTGGTGTGTGTGTGTGTGTGTGTGTGTGGTGTGTTGTGTGTTGTGTGTGTGTGTGTGGTGTGTGTCTGTTTGGTGTGGGACGTGTGGGGGGGGGGGGGGATGTGTGTGTACAAGAAGTGGAGTCATCCCAGCCTCCTTCTTACAGGCCGTTTCGCTCTACTGTCGTCCTCTGTGCCGAACGGAGGCAGGGTGGAGCAGTGGTGTGCATATCAATGTCCTGTTAATAAATTATGATCCAGATGCAGGAGAGAGAGAAAGACCGGGAGCCAGAGAGCAGATCGGGAGGGGGCTCTGCACTGTGTGGCCTAGAATCCATACGGAAATCCAAGGAAAACATGCAAGTAGAAAAAGAAGAAAAGCATCTGTTTTTTGTGTTCTTTCTCCTCCGGATCGAATGATTGTATAGACATTACATGGTGACTGATATATAAAAGTATTGTGAATGGACACAAGCAGGAAACCTTCCACTAGTCATTATTTTAGGCTTAAATGATCTGATATTGTTTAACTCCAAATGTGAGCTCCATGTTAGAAAGTATTATAAAGGAGTCAGGTTAATTTTAGATATTTATTTTTAGTTATTAGGGGACTTAGTGTAAAGGGCACATTCACAAAAACAAACTTTGCAATCATTGAGATAAATATAAGGGGCCTAAAATCCAAAAGTTCCATATTTTATTTACTTTTATATATATATATATATTATATATATATATATATATATATATATATATATATATATATATATATATATACTTTTTGAAGTCCAGAAAGGTCAAAAGGCATTTATCATTGACCTTTGCTACACATATTGTTCCACCCATTACCACCATGGCATAATTGTGATGATTGCTGCATCTCTCATTCTTTTTTGTTATTGCATGGTAAATGTCAGTGCAGTAATCAAATGAAGAAGTTTCTTATACAAATGGAGGACTACAGATATGAGGATGTTCTGTAAGCGAGACAAGAACATGAACATCATCACAACACAAGAACATCATTTTTTTTCATTCATTCGTCATTCAATGTTGCTTTGTTGTTTGCCTATGTTTCACATCCTGTTGGAATGCAATTAAGAAATGTCACTGTTTATTTACCATCTGTTGTTTGATCATGATGCATGCGTTATGTAAATTCTTGTTCGACAATGAACAGACCAAACTATGGAAGATGGTGAAAGCCCGGCTCTGAGCTACGTTTTACCATGCTTACTTTACTAAATATATTCTGATTAATTAGTTAATAATTAAATAATGAATACATTTAATATTGTTTTTTTACTAATATCTGAAGGTAAGACATTGGGCATGTTTTCCCAACGGCCGCATTCATTTTGCTAGTTATTTTAGTAATGATCAAATAGAATTTCACGAGAAAGGAGAATACCATGATTATAGTGAAAAGTAATATCGCCCCACCTACTGTGTCGGACCCCCACTGTGAGCCGGGAGCCCAATCTGAAACAGCAACAATAGCAGTGACTCCCCCAACAGAGAGCGTTGTAATTGAGAGCTGTGCATTGTGCACTATACTTATTTACCACTCCAGGGAATATCAATGCACCAGGTCCGAGTCAACATGTGATAGTGGAGACGATGCCAGCAGGCCTAACCCCCTTTGTCTTATTTTAGGTTCAATGTGGCTTTGTCTCCTGATGGCCGGCAGAGAGCCGCCGCTGGGGGCAGGGCGCTCCTGAACAGCGGCCAGCCACCAGACCATGAGCCTGATGAATTCATTAAATTGTCATAGGTTCGATTCCCCCCACACCCGTTTCATTAGAGCGGCGCGAGTGTGTACACCGGTTGCACCGTGGGATATACACACACAAACACACACACACACACACACACACACACACACACACACACACACACACACACACCACGCGGACATACACACACACACACACACACACACACACACACACACACAAACTGCCCACACACGTAGCGTAAAACACATGTAGACACACACAACTATACACAAAGAGGTGTGCCCACATGCACACTTATTCTCACAGACAAAAGCTTGTCTATCTCTCCAGTTATTTAATTGATAGTTTGTATTACAGTTGACCTGATGCTCGATCCAAAAAGGAACTTAGATTGATCACTTAGGCTCCTTCTGCCTTCATACGATACCTGGATTGCTGGTGTGTGTGTGGTGTGTGTGTGTGTGTGTGTGGTGTGGGTCGTGTGTGTGTGTGTGTGGGTGTGTGTGTGGGTGGCTGTTGTGTGTGTGTGCTGAACGGTGTGTGTGTGCTGTGTGTGTGCGTGTGTGTGGTGGAGTGTGTGTGTCTCTGCCAATGTGCTGTGTGCTAAGCTTAGCATGCAAAAGGTGCCTAATGTGTGAGTTTGTAAAGACGGCTGGAATATATAAGTATGTTGCAACATCTGAGTGTGTGTCGTGTGTGTCTGTGTTGGCCTTTGTTTGCGCATGCCGTGTGGATTGTGTGGGCATTTGTGTGTGTTTGGTGTACATGTCATACTGTGTTGCCTTTGTGTGCGCAATGCGTGTGTGTGTGGGCATCTTGTGGTGTGTGTGTGTTGCATTTTGTGTTGTACATGCGTGCTTGTGGGCATTCCGTGTGAGTGTACGCGCACATGTGGTGTGCCGCTATGTGCGGTGTTAATTCACTCCGGTATTGCAGGCCCAGTGTCCAGACCCTAATCTCATAAGCGACGCCTCTGAACTTTCTAGAATGTTCAGGCCGCTGTTACCCTGATGACTCACACAGAGGCGCTGCACGCCGGGTCATCTCTGCCATGTTACAGCTGCTCCGCCGCTGACGCCCTCGCCGCTACACAAAACAACTCCACTGTTTGGCGTTCAAATTTTTCCTTTTACACACGAATCATCCCATTTATCCCGGGTCTAGAGTCATCTTACTAACATCATAATAAATGTATAAAACTTCAGCCCCCCCCCCCCCCCCTGAGCAGAATAGGTTTTTGATTTCTGTATTCAAACATTGCTATTTATTTACTTGGAGATAAGAGGCTGTTGCTTGGCAGAAAATAATGTTTCAACTTCAATGGGCAGCCCTTGTGAGCCTGGAACCACATTCATATTTAAGGATAGTGCCTTGTTGCATATAGTCTGTCGCAAAAAATGCGGCCCATGGCCGCAAGCTCTTGAATTCAGCTTTTGCAATAACCAGATCACATCTCCATAGAGGATGGATGACTGCAAAAGGAGATTAGTTTTCATAAAAGGCAAATTCTTAAGGCATTCAGTGACCTCTGTAACCAACACATGATTGGTGATCTGAAATAACCTCGTCTTGCGCCGCTTGTATGCCAAACACATGAAATGATTTCTTTTAACTCCCAAAGCGGATAGGCTACAGTCGTTTGATGATAACTGAGCTTTCAGCTTGTTCAGTGCGGACTGCACGTGTGTCTCTGCCTCCCAGGAAGACCAGGCGCTTTAGACTGTGCGCCTGGCAGTCAGTCCTGCACATGGCCCCCGGGCCCAGTGATGAAAAGGGTTGATGAAGAGGGCCATTTGGGCCAATATTGAGAAAGGGGAAACTTCTGGACAATAGCAGCTTTTCCTGATTGTAAGCGGGCTCGGAGAGCACCTAAACATCGTCCGGGGTGGGGCGACCTTCTTGGTGGGAAAGTGGGCTCAATCATCATCATCATCATCATCATCATTCATCATCTCATCGTCATCTTGTCGTCGTCTTCGCGTCTCGTCGTTCGTCAGTCGTCGTCGTCGTCGTCGCTCCGCGCCCGGTCCGTCGTCGTCGTGTCGTCGTCGTTCGTTGTCGTCATCATCATCATTCTCCTCCCTCCTCCTTGCCTCCTCCTGCCTCCTTGCCTCCCCTACCCTTCCTCCTCCTTTTCCACTTTTTCTGCATTCCTAGTGAAAATAGTTGAACATATTGAGGATTTGTTGTTTCAGTATCTGAGTGTGACATTCAACTAAAGTTACAACTAAGAAGATATACTAAGTAATTATTATGTACATTATATCCTATCATTTCACAGGGGGCCTCACTGTCTTATCGTGATCTTCCCTCGCATTCCCCCTCCTCTTCTAAGACCAGCGCTCCCTCCGTCTCCTGCGTGCATGACGTGCTGCTCCGGCTAGAGGTCAGAACTTCACCACGCCTCCCTCCGTCTCCTGCTGCAGACCACGTGTCCTGCAGTGTTGACTTTCACACAGCGGATTCCTCCACCAGCACAGAGACTCCTTGAGGGGGTGACCTTCAACTCCCAGCCGCGTCACCTGGTTTCACTCTTCCCAACAAAGAATGGCGTTCTAATCGACAAAACTATTTCTGCAAATCTGATGCAATGTATTTTAAAAACATTAACTATATACTGTATATATATGTGTTTGTATTATTTGCATATTTTGCATATATATATATATAACATTTATTAATATAGGATTCTTATCTGTTACGGTTTTGCATATGCATGAGTACTTGAAGAGCACGATGATGAACGTCTTCAGGGGATATTGGTATAAGCAACCCCATGAAATCCCGCCCAGCGGACAAAGGCACTGCCGAACAGCTCGTTGACACTCGCTGTCTGCCTTCGCCGAATAATACGCCAAGCGCCTGCGCTCCCCTTTCAAGCGGGGGAAGCAAAGCCGCCTTAAGACCCCCGGCGTAGAAAAGGCGCATTAACGGGGGGTCACTCTTACGACGACGGCACCTTTCACATCCTTAGGTGGCCCAGGTGCTGCCTCCAGTTGTCTAATTATAGTTGGGCTGTTGTGTTCCGATGTACCACTCAAACAGAAAAAAAGATAGCCTCTGCCGTGTGAACAACCACGACTGGATGTCCCGTTGTATGCGAAGATAATGTACGATCGGGTGTGTGTGAATCCGCGCCACACCTGCGCTCGCCTACCCTCTGCTGTTATACACAGGCTTTTCAACAAAAGTAATACATCTTTAGTTCCCCTTTCATCGTTTAAGGTTGTGTTCTTTTTTTTGTTCAGTCTTTCGCAAATTAAAATTTTCAACCTTTATTTTTACCTGATTTGTGTAGCGACATTGATTGGGGCAGTGGTGCCGACCCTTGGAACATTTCTTGACCAATCAGGACCCAGAGTATTTAACAACCCCTGCCTGGCATATAATCAGGATATTTATTTGGCAAACCACCCCTCCGATCGTATATAGCTGATGGTGATGTACTTTCAGCCTATGAGAGGCGCCGTTTCTGAAAAGGAAACCAAACCTCCTCACTTCCTGTGGTTTGTGTCAGCCTTCGGCGCCCGGCAGGGCTCCTAGGTTCCCCTGTATACGCTCCCTTAACGTTTTCACCTCAGTGTGCGCCGAGAGTGGGCAGGAGACAGTGGCGGTTACTTGCAACCCGCTTAGTCCAATGGGTCGGCAACCTTCACTATCAAAAGAGCCATTACTGGTCCCTCCCCACCAAATAAAATTCTCTGGAGCTACAAAACCTATTAAACCCCTAAAACTTGAGATAACACAACAAGTCTAACGTTTTATATTATAGCTACACAACACGTTAATCAATTAAAAACAATACCGCAATTTGTTGCATTTATGAAATGTGTTGGGTGTACGATGTTCAATTAGTTGAGCAAAATATTTATATTTTAATATTTTAATATGCACAGTTCACCTTGATCTCCAAAATTATAATGAATTAATAATTAATATAATAATAATAATAATAATAATGAATAATAATAATTAAATAGGAAGTGGTTTCCGTTGAATATAAAAAATATGATATACTTTTTATTCATTCAAAAAAAAATTCAAAAGCAAAAACCATTAGCGGCCACAGCAGAGGGGTTGAAGCAGCCACATTTGGCTCCAGAGCCGCTGGGTTGATGACCCCTGTCTTTAGTCGGAAGTCCCCCTGTAGGACGCCCCTCATTCACCTTCCAGTCATTTGCGGAGGAGTCTCAAGCGTCGTTACCTGCAACGTTTATTTCACAGGGGTAACCATACCAGCCAATGAGAAGCTTAAACAATATTGGAATAAAAACATGTGTTGTAGGTCTAGCCTACAGAGGAGTTCAATCTACTGCAAATCATTGCAAAAATAGGGCTTTTGGGTTTTGGCTCCTGTCCTTTAAGGATTGGACGTTGAAAGGCCAACAACACATTGGCGTCACAGAACCAAGAAAGAAACCGCGAATATTGTCAGATAATCGTTTCCTCCCAGTAGCACTTACCAAACCCAATAGACCCCATTCCCAAAACTCACATATTGTTGAGCCTCATTGCTAGAATTGCCTAAAATTGTGATATCTAACCTAACTCTACTCTCCCTAAACGCTGCTGAGCTAAGCCAATCAGAGAGCTTTTACATCCACAATCACTATCACGCCGTCAATCATCTAATGACTTAGTTATTTTTGACGTTAAATACAGATTGAACCTTAAAATCCCATGACTCGGCGCCACTTTTGCTTGATTTGATAGCCTCCACAATCACGTTAATGTGACCCTATGTGAAACTGCCTCAAGGTATTTCCCCGGATGTCGGAAGTCTCTGCAGAAGCACATAGTGTGGTAGGGGGTCACAGCCCTTGCTATCATGAACGCGACTGGAAATTAAATTATTGGATTGGCTGCTCTTAACGGCATGTACAGCGGTGATTGCAAGCAGTGAGCGTTTTTCGACTATCAGAAATTCCACAGACAAGAGAAACCTCTAAACCTGCAAAAAAAAAATG
>OLKM01005666.1:0-16379 GCA_900291075.1 Melanogrammus aeglefinus | reverse complement strand
TAGTCCCTTGGCGGCGTAAGTGTGTTAGGATGGTAGCCTTTGTTACTGTTGTCCCAGCTAATCTAGAGGTCATTTCACTGGTATGGATCCACACGGGTTCCCCCCGGTGGTTCTGGGTTTTGTGGTTACCGCTTCTTGTCATCATTTTTGATCCCCACAGGGAGTGAAGATCTGTGCAGTGGAGCCCCCAGATCGAGGGAGACTTATCATGGTTTTTGTATGTCTTCCATTTTCTAATAATTGCGCCCACAGTTGGATTTCTTGGTGCAGGTCTACAATTGTTTTCGTGGGTCCTTTTAACAGCTCTTTGGTTCTTGGCTAGTGGGTTGGAGTTGTGACTGTTTAAGGTTGTGGACAGGTGTCTTTTATACACTTTTATATAAGGAGTTCAAAATTACGGTGCATTCAATACAAGATAACGAGTGGAGGACAGAGGGCTCTTAAGAGACAGTTACAGGTCTGTGACAGCAGGAAATCTTGCTGTTTGTAGGTGCCAAATACTTATTTTCCCACCCATAATTTGCCACATTAAAATTCTTAAAAAATCCAGACAATGTGATTTTTTCTGGATTTGTTTTCATTTTGTCTCTATCAGCTTAGTTTACGATGATGAACAATTACAGGCCTCTCATCTTATTTATGGGGAGAACTTGCACAAATTCGGTGGTCTGACTAAATACTTTTTTGCCCCCACTGCCTTACATTATATATATTATTAATTGCTTCCTTTTTCGACTGTGTACAGGTAATATCAGTATTTATTTATACTTTTTTTTTAAAGTACAGAATTCAGTTAAATAAAGTTTTATTATGATCTATTGCATCAATTCAATCTCAAACACGTAGGCAATGTGCCTCTAAAGACAGAGCATTCTATATTTGTTGATGTTTCCAATGTTGTGTTGGCATTCTTATTTAGAATGATTTATGCCTTGATTAACGAATACTACAGAACATAAGGAACTTTAAAAATAAATCGAAATTCATCGCAATATGATTAATTTCCCCAAATCGTTCAGCCCTAAGTGACACTCAGGAAGTTCTGTAGTAGTAAAACACAATGTTAACAAGTCATGTTTCAGAAGTGGAATGTACCATTTATAAAATGTTTGTCAAATGTTTCCTTCATTGTTGCTGTTGAGGTTTTCCTTCTTTTGATTTGGGGCCACGTCTCTGGAACAAAAAAACTGAAATAGCAAGAACAAAACAAATGTCATGTTTGTTCCAGGTCTGAACAGTATGTTGTTGAGCATAACCACAGACTAGTTCACCTATCTTACCCGTCCAACATTCAGTACAAGCGCCACCAGGTAACGGACGGTCCCTTTGATCCCGGCATGGAAGGTTAAGGGGGTTAAATGGTTAAAGGGTTAGCTACGCACTGGACTCCCACGTGAACTTGGTGTTTTAGATGTTAGCACAAGAGAGAAAAAACGTTATAGAAAGCAATCCGTAGGATGACTATTTAACTTTGTTCATTCACAAACGTGATCTAGTGCGTAGGCTAGCTACTCTTCGATCGGGCTAAAGAAAACCTTGGGGGGAAAACGCTTCTATTTGCTCGTAGGAACTTTATCTGCTTGGGACGAGGAAGCGCACTGCTGCCAGTTTCTAGATTTCTTTCTACTAACCTACTAACTTTTTTCCCTGGCTGTCGCGCTTCGTACAAAGACGAAAGACCACACGTTTTTGGTTTGAAACTATGTTTCTTCTGCGTTTGCTTACCCTCCACAGACACAAGACAACACCCTTTGGCCAGACCACTGTACAGATGGAAACGACAAGTAAGACGGATTCCAAATATTTGCTGTCTGTGTCATATTCAAAGCTTTTAAAAGTTAGAAAAGATGAGGCAGCAAGAATTAACAGAAGGAGCACAAGATCTAAAGCGCACCTCGATGTGATACACGCAAAGTAATCTTATTTAAGAAAATTGGAAAAATCATATGCTTGTATATATTTTTAAAAACACTATTTTAGATGTAATTTTTCAAAACTTGACCAGGTACATTTAATCACACAAACCTTTTTCTAATTAAAATTTTTACAACGGATGATGTGAACGATGTATATTTGAATGTAGAAGTTGTTTCAAGTAAAGCAAGCCTTAAAAAAAACATGGATGTTGTGTCCCTGAGTTTCTCAATCCGTCCCACCACTTAACTGAACTATATCAACAGTTTAAAACTAGCCATGAAACGTCCATTCATTCAGTTCAATACTTCTATATTCCCCCTCCCTCTCCGAAATAAAAAGGAAAAGGGAATTGAAGAGATGAGGAATTCTTTTAGCGTTGGAAATTCTTTTAGCGGTAATGAAGTCATTGTGTGAATATATTCTCAAATATAAAATCGGAGCATGTAATGTTAGTGTCTAGGTGGTGAAGTGGTAAGACCTGAAGCTTCAAGGACAGGAGACAAGGGTTCAAGTCCTGCACAAGTTGGTTGTTTTTCAAAATTCATTGCGTGAATATAATCTCAAATATAAAGTCTGACCATGTAGAGCTAGTGTCTTGGTGGTACAGTGGTAAGACAGGCTGATTAAAGCACTGGAATAGAAGAAAGCTTCAAGGCCTCATATTGGTGGCTTTTCATAGTGTGAATGTAATGTCAAATAAGACTTGCGGCCATCACAAAGTATCAGTTGTGTGGTACATTGGAGAGAGCTCTCCGTAATCAGTGCTAAGGTTGTGTGTTCAATTCCTGCGAAGGTTGGTCACAATAGATCTGGAAGTCATCTTTAATCATACGAGATCTAGGAATTCAAGTCAAATCTATCCTCCACTGCTGTCATACACGGTGACTTGGTGGTGTAGTGGGGAGAGCTGGCGGTTAAGATCACCATCGTTCTTGGTTCGAGTTCTCCACATGTCTAACCATATATTCTTTTAAATAAAAAAAAAAATAGGGTTGGGGGGAGGGATAACACTTTCATACATAAATAAGTAACTCAAGGTTGTGCAAAAAAGTTGCAAGACCCTCTTGGTTCTAACACCCCCCCCAGCCCCTGTGAAGGGGGGGATGGGGGGGTTCTGCAGACAGGGGCACCGTTTGGGGGTACCCCGTTCTTGGTGGCCGTGTGAGCGGGGACTCGAACCTGAGTCGACAGAGTGTTCACCAACAGCCCTTAACCGCTGCACCACCAAGACGCCCGCTAGGATTTGCATGGAAGTTGTACTAGACTTTACAATTCACATGATATTCCGAAATAAAGAGTCAATCAGCAGGAGTTCAGTCGAGCCTTTCCACTTCCCCACGGTTAATTGGTTGGTTAACTTAATTGGTTACTTATTATAATAGCCAGGGAGGGTTAGGACTGCATTGGGTGTCATTATGGACATACTGTGGCAGGCTCGTGGGTTTCTCAATACCAAGTTTAATTGAAAACCACAAAACACAGGCCAATGGTCATTTATTAAGCAGGTATTTACATCCAGAGGGGGGGAAAGCACTCAAAGCACACAAGCCTTAATCTGTCAATTTGTCCCGTGTCCAGCGGTCATCGCAAGAAGTGTTCTCATCCCAAGCAGTCTTTCTCTCTCTCTCTCTCTCTCTCTCTCTCTCTCTCTCTCTCTCTCTCTCTCTCCTCTCTCTCTCTCTCTCTCTCTCTCTCTCTCTCTCTCTCTCTCTCTCTCTCTCTCTCTCTCTCTCTCTCTCTCTCTCTCTCTCTCTCTCTCTCTCTCTCTCTCTCTCTCTCTCTCTCTCTCTCTCTCTCTCTCTCTCTCTCTCTCTCTCTCTCTCTCTCTCTCTCTCTCTCTCTCTCTCTCTCTCTCTCAAACACATTAGTGGATGACAGATAATTATTCATTACCCCATTTGAGATGTTATGCTTTGATTGTTCTCAGATGTCTTCACATGCAAAGAATCCCGAAAGGACGGAATCTAAATCACAAAGATTTTAATTTAAATATCCAGTAAGTATATTTGCTTAGTGGTTTCTCCTTGCTGAAAGGGCTGTGGGCGGAGCTGTGGAAATTCAACAATTAGTATAACAAACAGCCCATAATACCACTTTAAAGAACAACATTAGCAGTAACGGAAACAGCAGGGGAGATAGCAATAACAATAGCAGCTGGATACACAACGGGGGGACATATCTGAAGATATGATTGGAGGGACGAGGGACAGTGTTTCTCACCAAACGGACGCGAGCGTCGTTAAAGGTATACCAGCCGCCGGTCTCGTAGGACTTGATGGTCGCCGTGTAATGGCCGCCTGTCAGACTTCCGTAGTGGTTGATGCGAGCATAGAGCTCGTACTCACAACCCTGACGAAGGCAAAACAGTGCAAGAAGCAGGAAGGGTTGAGTGCAGAAAGGAAATGCCGTAGATCAACTAGTAATTAGTCAAAAAGGTCAGAGGCAGCAGATTTAACAACACCATTCTGGGCTTTGAATAACTTGAACTCTGTGTTTAAAAAGTTACATGCAGCCTTTCAGATAATTTTTAAACGAGGTTGGTTGGGTCCTGTCTATTTGACTCTCTTGACAATAACGGCATAAGAAGACTTGACAAATAAATATTTACTAAAAAAGTAATTTAGTATTAGTGCGGTTGGAAATTATTGCGTGGTTGTGTACCTTTATGTGTAGCTTTTGAGGAACGTCAATACAACAGGTGATCTTCTCATAGCGATTCCGTAGGTAGTCCAACTGGAACCTCTTCAACTGCAGAGTGAGGATCTGAGGCTGGTGCTGCCAAGCGCACGCCTTCCCCGCACGTATCACATCAAGAAGAGATGAGCTTTTTTGAATATTTGATTCTGATTGGGCAATTGCGGCTTTCTACAGCCTGTTATTTCTGAATAGCAGACCGCTGGTTTTAATAACCGACCATTGTTGAGGACAGCTTTCCAATTGTAAAATCAAACGTTTTCGACCGGAATCATGTTTTCTTTTTTTTTATCAAATACTTATTGCTTTAGTAATTAGCTGTGTAATAAGCGGGATAATGTAGGCTACTCAGTTCCAGCTAGTGTTGGGAACCAAGGTTGCCCCCTGGTAAACAAAACAGATAGGATTTAAGATGAGTGGGGATCATAAAAACAATACTCAAAATATTGAACAGCAGTAAGAGATCAGATAACACAATGCACAGTACCATGGATCAAAACAATGACAAAAACGATTATTATCATTGATATTTCACACATTCGTCGATGGCTCACTCACAATGGTTGCATCTTCTCGTGCTTGGCAGCGGTCGCAGTAAATCGTGTCGTCCCCGGTCAGGGTGGATGGTGTGAAAACATCTTCAAAAGCCACTTCCTGTAAGCAGCCCCGACGGTTATAACCATGGTTATTTCTAAAGCTCTACTTTTTCAAAGGTTTTTATTCTTCACATACTCATACAGGGTGTGCAGTGAAATGTTTGTGTGATACTCTGTATTTATGTGCTTAAAATATAAACAAAAAACAATATATGTTTTAACAGAAATATATACAAAGAAGAAAGTTAATAGTATTAAGTTATTTGGTTATTGCAAGTATGTTGAGTTATTGCAAGTATATACATATGCACAAGTTGTGAAATGAAGAATTTTAATTATAAACACAAATAGAATGAAACTCGTGTACAGGGAGATGTACAAATCATATTGTGCAATACGGTCAGGGTTACGTAGCTGGCCCACAGAGACCTTTCTATACCAGGTTGTTCGCTGAGTACAGACGGAGGCCCGGTCCGACTGAGATCGGGAGAGACCAGAACGTCTCGTCTGTCTTGTTTTTTGGTCCTACACCTGTGTGGCATTTTGATGCAACGCTTCAGCGTCCCCTGAAACATCTGCACGCCAAAAGGGACATTTTCATTGTCACAAAAGAGTTAAGGAATTGCCTTCTTACACTTTAAAATACATGGCAGTACTTTATTTAATGATTCAATTATTTTATTGTTGCTATTGTTGATGTTGTCGTGTATAAATTTGCTGTTTTGTTTGCTTTACTACGAAGTTGTCGCTTGCCTTGTCCTAAGAATTTCACAGCCCAGTATGACCCTCTGTAGCACTGTACATTTGACCAATAAAAAACTTTGACTTTTGACTTTGCCGTAGACGTAGGTTGCGGCCTCAGTGCTTCCCAAAGACCAGGTAGCAACGTCTGGTGCCCCCCTGGCACCGGTGGGGGGATCGAGTGTCACGGTGCCGTGGCGCTCGGTGTTTATTCTGCGGCGATGCGCCACACATTGGTCTATGCATGGGAAACACTGGGCCTGTTTGGGTGTCGCCCACGGAGGGATCTGTGCGTTCAGTCGGCCTACCTTGGAAGCCTCAGGGCTGGTTCCACACAGAATCTTCTGGAAATACTCGGCAGCGTCTCGCTGTTCGTAAACAGTAAGCAGGGGTTTCCGTGAGCAGGGATTGTGCATCAGAATTGCTTCATGGGTGGTTTTGTTTGCGATAACTTTCCCTGTAATGAGACGTCTCAAGGTGGTTGCAGTACAGTTAAATTCTAAATCACGGTTTATATACAGTATATATACAAGGCCTTGCAAAAGTATTCACCCCCTTGGCGTTTTTCGTGTTTTGTTGCCTCACAACCTGGAATTAACATGGATTGTTTGAGGATTTGCATGATTTAATTTACAGAACATGCCTACAACTTTGAAGACGTTTTTGTTTTTTTTATTGTGAAGCAAACAACAAATAGGACAAAATAACAGAAAAAGTCAATGTGCATAACTATTCACCCCCCTAAAGTCAATACTTTGTAGAGCCACCTTTTGCGGCGATCACAGCTCCAAGTCGCTTTGGATAAGTCTCTATGAGCTTGCCACATCTTACCACTGGGATTTTTGCCCATTCCTCCTTGCAAAACTGCTCCAGCTCCTTCAAGTTGGATGGTTTGCGCTTGTGAACAGCAACCTTTAAGTCTGACCACAGATTTTCGTCTGGGCTTTGACTAGGCCATTCCAACACATTTACATGTTTCCCCTTAAACCACTCAAGTGTTGCTTTTGCAGTGTGTTTGGGGTCATTGTCCTGCTGGAAGGTGAACCTCCGTCCTAGCCTCAAATCACGCACAGAGTGGTACAGGTTTTGCTCAAGAACATCCCTGTATTTAGCACCATCCATCTTTCCCTCAACTCTGACCAGTTTCCCAGTCCCGGCTGCTGAAAAACATCCCCACAGCATGATGCTGCCACCACCATGTTTCACTGTGGGGATGGTGTTCTTTGGGTGATGCGAAGTGTTGGGTTTGCGCCAAACATAGCGTTTTCTTTGATGGCCAAAAAGACCAGAGCACCTTCCTCCATACATTTTGGGAGTCTCCCACATGCCTTTTCGCAAACTTAAAACGTGCCATTTTGTTTTTTTTTCTTTAAGCAATGGCTTTTTTCTGGCCACTCTTCCGTAAAGCCCAGCTCTGTGGAGTGTACGGCTTAAAGTGGTCCTATGGACAGATACTCCAATCTCCGCTGTGGAGCTTTGCAGCTCCTTCAGGGTTATCTTTGGTCTCTTTGTTGCCTCTCTGATTAATGCCCTCCTTGCCTGGTCCGTGAGTTTTGGTGGGCGGCCCTCTCTTGGCAGGTTTGCTGTTGTGCAATGTTCTTTCCATTGGGTTACGATAGATTTGATGGTGCTCCCGTGGATCATCAAAGATTTGGATTTTTTTTATAACCTAACCCTGACTTGTACTTCTCAACAACATTGTCCCTGACTTGTTTGGAGAGTTCCTTGGTCTTCATGGCAGTATTTGGTTAGTGGTGCCTCTTGTTTAGGTGTTGCAGCCTATGGGGCCTATTGGTTGCACCAGAGCTTTTTATGGGCTTCATAACAAAGGGGATGAATACATATGCACATGCCAAATTTCAGTTTTTTATTTCTAAAAAATAGTTTTATGTATATATTTTTCTCATTTCATTTCACTTCACCAACTTAGACTATTTTCTCCTGATCCATCACATAAAATTCAGATTAAAAAAATATTGAACTAAAGGCTGTCATGTAACAAAATAGTTAAAAAGCCAAGGGGGGTGAATACTTTTGCAAGGCACTGTATATATATATATATATATATATATATATATATATATATATATATATATATATATATATATATATATCTCAAGCTAGATGTATAAACCAGATAATGTCAGACAATGAATGTGTTCATCGTCATCTTATTCTAGCAATTAACGGCAGACACAATAATTGCTAGAGTTCTACAGCAGCTGGATCCACCGCTAGCCACCCAATGGTGAGCTCTACAACAGCTGCAACCCCCTTTACTACCGCAGCTAGAGCCCCTGCTACTACCACTATGATTAGAACTACCCTAGCTAGAGCCACTGCTACTACCACTTTGATTAGAACTACCCCGGGCTAGAGCCACTGGTACTACCACTACAAGATCTACAGCAGCCTCTACCAACGCGACGGGACCAACCAATCCAACCCAACCAACCCGTAAGTATTTGCTTAAACGCAATTTACTTCAATAACATACAATTGACTGAACTTAGAATCAATCAAATAGCCTACGTAATGATGAGTAGGAGCACAAAGAGAACATCAAAAATAAGACTGATATTAATAACCACGCTCTTATCGAAAACAGTTTGCGCTCTAATCAAGTCCTTTGTCCCGCTGTCATGAAAATACAGAGCCCCATCTCCAACGCAGGCTGCGGCAGTTCCGCTTTGTGCCGGAGAGCCGGAGAGCTGTGACCCATCGATGGCTGGATCCTGTTTCTTTGTGGGTACCAAACGGACTGCCGGATAGAACTTTGAGTTCAGCCTCTCTGGAGAGTCCGAAGGCTACATAGGCTACATTGTCAACCGACAGCTCGTTGGTAAGAAAAAACTCCAAAAGCAGCTCTTAATTAAACAGGCCAAATAAAGTCTACATATTTGTGCCATTGCTAATGTTCTGTCTGTTTGTTTGTTCTCATAACAGGGAGGAGGGGATATTACCTTCATTTGCGCCAACAACAAAGGGACCCTCGAATTCATCGGTGACTGCCCATTGGTCCGACCACCCATTGGTCCGACCTCCCATTAGTCCGACAAAATGCCCATTGGTCCGACCTCCCATTGGTTCGACCTCCCGTTACTCCGACAAAATACCCACTGGTCCGACCTCCCATTGGTTCGACCTCCCGTTACTCCGACAAAATCAACCACAAGTCGGACCAATTAGGAGGTCGAACCACATGTGGTGATCCCGTTAGTCGTCGACCTGTCCATCCCAACTAGCAATGCAAATGTAAATATCAATACATTGTCTGGATGTGCCTCGTTAGGTGAACGCAAACTCTGTGAAGGGGCACATCAACAGAACCACAATCTAGTGTACGTTTAAGGCCACCATTCCCGACACCACAGCCAGAGGGTTGGCAACGTCCTTTGCGTTAGCTGTTGTCAATGGAACCTTCTCGCCTGGTAAGCCGTTCAAGTCAACGGCACACAAAGCTTCACACCAACAGACTTTTAACAAACACACATACAAACACAACAGACAGCGTCACACGACAGCCAGTTTGCCTACTCTTTCGGTGCCGTTTAACCGATTGTGCGCCAGATGACGCCCCTAGAGCGCGCTACCGTCTGTGCCACTGGCTAGCTGCCTGCTATACTAAATTTGCTAGCTAGGCCGCCTTAACCATAATCTAGGATTGCCTGCTAAACATTTTGCTAGGCTGCCCGTTTAAGTGCTAACTAGGCTGCCTGCTAAACCTCTAGCTAAGCATTTTTTAACCACAGACAATTTCATGGGGATGGACCCATTTAGTTTTTGACCTTGTGCATCCTGTGACGTGTCGTGCTACAGGAATAATCTGTTGTGTGTCAAACATCATTACACGCACACGCACACACATGGCAACAGACCGGGCCCTCACAACCGAGAGAATCAAAGAGAGAGAATGCAAGAAATAAATAATGAGTTGAATTGATTTGAACATGAAAACACATCAAAATGTTGATCTTTAGGAGAAAAGTGGCAGCTAAACTTCTAGCTAGGCTGCCCATTAAACTCAAGGCTACCAGCTAAACCCCAAATTACGATGTCTGCTAAATCTCTTGCTACACTCCAGGCTAGACTTCGGAACAATGGAGAGTTCGAACTAATGGGAGTTCGAACTAATGGGAGGTCGGACCAATGGGAGGTCGATCTAATGGGAGGTCGGACCAATGGGAGGTCGGACCAGTGCCATGGACCCAATTCATCGGTGCTTCGCTTAGCAACGGTGCTTTGAGTAGACAAAGTGTAAGTTCAAGTACTTTTGGCACCTTCGAAGTTCCGTTAACCCTAACCCTCCAACAGACTAGCAATGCAAATGTAAATATCAATACATTGTCTGGATGTGCCTCGTTAGGTGAACGCAAACTCTGTGAAGGGTCACATCAACAGAACCACAATCTAGTGTACGTTTAAGGCCACCATTCCCGACACCACAGCCAGAGGGTTGGCAACGTCCTTTGCGTTAGCTGTTGTCACCTTCTCGCCTGGTAAGCCGTTCAAGTCAACGGCACACAAAGCTTCACACCAACAGACTTTTAACAAACACACATACAAAACAACATACAGCGTCACACGATCACATCACCTGCCAACGCTTATACTGTGTACATGTTCTTAACCAGGCACAGGTGAACTTGGAACTTGAAGAACCAGCCAGGCACTGTCAGACCAGCTAGGCACACCAGCTAGGCACACTAGCTCGGCTTCCTGTCGAATCACTGGCTAAGCTGCCTGCTAAACTACAAGCTAGGCCGCCCGCTAAACCATAATCTAGGATTGCCTGCTAAACATTTTGCTAGGCTGCCCGTTTAAGTGCTAACTAGGCTGCCTGCTAAACCTCTAGCTAAGCATTTTTTAACCACAGACAATTTCATGGGGATGGACCCATTTAGTTTTTGACCTTGTGCATCCTGTGACGTGTCGTGCTTACAGGAATAATCTGTTTGTGTGTGTTCAAACATCATTACACACGCACACACGCACACACATGGCAACAGACCGGGCGCCTCACAACCGAGAGAATTCCAAAGAGAGAGAATATGCAAGAAATAAATAATGAGTTGAATTTGATTTGAACATGAAAACACATCTCAAAATGTTGATCTTTAGGAGAAAAGTGGCAGCTAAACTTCTAGCTAGGCTGCCCATTAAACTCAAGGCTACCAGCTAAACCCCAAATTACGATGTCTGCTAAATCTCTTGCTACACTCCAGGCTAGACTTCTAGCTAGGATGCTCACTTTACCTCTAGCTAGGCTACCCACTAAACTTCTAGCTAGGATGCTCACTTTACCTCTAGCTAGGCTGCCTGCTAAACTGCTAGCAAGGCTATATCGCTACAGTGTTTATCTGCGTGTCCTTTTTTTTTTTACCAGTTAATATACAAATTGCCTTGGCCTAGCAAAAGCAACGTTTTAATCTATTTATGAAATAATCTCATCTCTTTCCCTCTCTTGCCTCCTTTTCAGCTCTACTCATCGTCATAGCGACCATGGGACTGGCCTTGATATAAAGCAGCTTTAAAGCTGTATAAATTGATAAAATACATGTGGAAATACAATCCATAGCATTAAATTATTTTTATTTGATGAACAAAGACGCTAATTTCATTAGATTCATATTTCTTTTTACAATTAGTAAAATGCCTCAAATCGTTTATTTAATCAAAGGATCATGTTAAATACAGCCCCATGACAATGCCTGAACGTTAGCCTTAAAGAAGGAGCTATTTATTTTTCTAACAATTATGCCCTTTTGTTTGCCTTTGGGTGAGAGATGAGTTTTGTGTGTGTTTCGAACACATCTATATGGTGTACTCTTATGTATTGTGTTCTTCTCAGACAAACAGATTATCAGGCACTGAATCAATGTTTGTCCACTTCTCTCTTTGCGTTGAATGTATGCCACTTGGATGGCAGAAACGGATTACTGGCTTGAAATGCTGAATGACAATAGTGATTGTGGTTATTATCTTAAGCACAAGGAGGAAAGTGATCACTGCATATTATTTTAATGTGCTGCTCACAGAATGAACAGGCATTCAAATACTGGTTGTATCAGTTAATGTGACTGGTGTTGCGACTTCTAATATGTTTTGCTTTGTTCAAATGTTAAATAAAATAGCCTATACCAGTCAACTAGATTCTGTTCTTGCCTACTTTGTACAATAAACTCTTTTGGGAAAATATGTTCAGAAAAAGTAATGCAAACTTGCTTTACCTTATTTCTGGTCATACATGATGATTGGGCCTATGTTGGATTTTCTTGCAGGCTAGCGAGACAAAGTTAGCGTACTGTGTGTCAATATATTGCATTGGCCCACGGAGCCCGGCCGGGCACAGCGCGCGAAAAAAGTTAGTGTGGCAACCCACCCTCCCCGCTCTCTTCGTCCTGTGGGCCACCATTTGCAGGAGACCCACTGGGATCTGGTGCGCTGCACATGGGTGGTGGCGGGTGAAAGGCAGGGGTCCGACGGACCCAGACCTGAGCGGCAGAAGCTGGCTCTGGGGATCGTTGGAACGTCACCCTCACTTACCCCTTTTTCACTGAGCTGGGGCTAGAGCTTCGCTGGAAGCTAGAGCCTTGACTAAGCACCCTGCTCTTTGCTTATTCCACCGCCAAAGCTCAAGCCCGAGCCTCAGAATGGGAGCTTAGAGCTAGCACCATAGTTCGTTTGCCTGGGTTCATAAGAGCAAGACCCCTGATTACGTCAGCAGGCTTGGTGGCTGTGCATATATGTGGACGCAGAGATCTACATGCGCAAAATCACGGTCTTCACCTGCATTTTTCTGGAAAATGGACAAGACAAAGCCAGCGTGGTCAGAGGAGTGAGACCCTCAGCTGTTTGCTGGTTTTGTGGTCCTTCGCCGAAGGTCCAAACTAAGGCTGGACGGGGCCTGCCGGACACAAAGCCAGTTTTTTCAAAATATCCAGCAGTGCGATTATGTCGAATGGTGTGATATCAAGCGGGTGTGTGTGGATCAGTGATCAACAAACTATAAAAAGTTGAAAAAGCATTACCGCGACGAGAAACCAAGAACAACTAAACGGTAGAGACGGAGCGACAGTGGGAGGGTCGTAATAGTGATAATGACCGTTTTTTGACCTCATGCACTGGGAGTTCTCGGCGCAGACTGTGCCTCAGAAATCAGAGTCAACCGGAGCACTGATCAGCAACTGCGTTGCTGTATAACAACGTTTATACAGTGACGTAAATCGTGTGGACTCCCTTGCCAGCTCCTTCGCCGGGAACACAACAGTTCCGTAAAGAGTTGCTCGGTGTTAACACAACTGAGCCTCGCCTGTAGCACGCTCCCAGAAGCTTCGTAGCTCCAGCTCAGTGGAAAAGGACCGTGTAACCTGATGGGGAAAAGGAAACCGGAGCTATGTGATTCCGGTGGCGGGTTCTCTACAGCACAGGTCTAGTCTCTGGTACTGTCTCCTGAGAATGGGGAGATAGACGTAATGGTGACTCAATATATTTACTCTCGTGATTTATGCCATTTTGCATGAGGCCCTGGAGCCGGGTTGTGGGGATACATCCTAAATCCCCGGCTAGAGCGCCGTAATTGGTGTTGGTAGTTTTACCCGTGTAGAGACGAGCTGTCGCCTTCCCCTACGCGCTGAGGGTGTGGGTGGAAATTATCTGACTGTTGTTTGTGCGTTAATGCATCTGAACAGCAGTTCAGAGTACTCGGCCTTCTTGAGAGACCATGAATGGAGTACACTGCTATGGGGCTCGCAGGAGGGAGTCCGTAGTTCTAGAGACTTCACGCCCATGGGGGCAACGATGGACACCTGGAGAGCGCAGTGGTGGGGAGGAACGGCCTCCCGCTGAATCTAAAACCCCGGGCAGATGGTCGTTTGTTTCTGCGACTTCTGTGCTTAGTCAATGGATTGGCCATATAACAAACACAATGGTATCGCGGACATAAGGGTGCGCTAAAGCTGTACCTCGGATACCAGAGAGTACCCTAGCCGAAGACGATGATCGATTTTGTAATACGTGTGATTAGCATTCTGCATGGCGGTCTTTTGGCACAGCTCAGGTCGAAAGACGGGTGCTGAACTTGTCAAACGACCACCATTCGTGGTGGTCGAGTTTGGATCAGAGGAATGGGGAGAAGACTTCACTGGACAGACCTGGTAAGCCCAAACGAAGTAGTGCGGGTGCGGAATTGGGAACGTCTGGAGAGGCCCTGTCCTAGGGATCTTCAACTCAACAACCATCCGGCCGAGCTTTTCTAGCATTCCTGGGAAAGTTGGGCATTAGCCGGAAATGGGCGTGTTTCAAACCTCCAATTGCATGAAGCTGCAGGAGGTGCGTTTTTGTGGCCTTCGGGTCTTTGGTTCCTCCAAGGGCCGGTATAACCATCGGACACCGTGGTGGGGACACCGGTGGTCAGGGTACAGCCGAGTCACGACTGAGAAGGAGCTTTCGGATAAGTCTATCCCGAGACTTTCTGACGAGTTGCAGGATTACCGACAAAAGCTTCGACAGGGCTGGCCAGCCGCTTCCAGTGTCTGGAGGCTTAGCAGCTGTTTGGATGAGGAAGTTCTGGAGAGGCCATTTGGAGAGGACTTTTCGGTCCGGCACCAGA
Source organism: Melanogrammus aeglefinus (assembly GCA_900291075.1). NCBI lineage: Eukaryota > Metazoa > Chordata > Actinopteri > Gadiformes > Gadidae > Melanogrammus > Melanogrammus aeglefinus. Next base: position 1,820 of record OLKM01005666.1, on the reverse strand, counting down.
GTTGTCTATCTGGTAATAGATATCCGGCACTCATTGGATTGGGAAACGGGAACTCGAGTCCAGCTGTGTATCAGTTAAGGATGGACTCTGTGACCATCAACTGAGGAGGTAAGTCGGAGTGGAAGGAAACACTTTAGGAAACTCTGAATCGACTACACGCCCATCTATTATGGCAAGCTCGAGGTTGAGGGGTGTTCATCGTCAATTTTCCCTTAGATGCGAAAGGTCCACTAGGTAGTTAAAACATCTCCGCAGTATGCATAACCCCTGGGATATGAGATCAGCGCCAGAAAATGCTAAAGCTCTGGGTGTTGAGGGGCTGTTCATGTTGACACGCACTTATTCAATCATTGCATGCGGTCGGGTACAGGCCAAGAGTGGCAAACGAGGATGGTGGATGGTCCCCTGTTCAAACAGGGGACCAGAGAGGTCGTGTTCAATTAACTGGGGTATTCACACTTCTCAGACCTCGCCTTTGTAAAAGTCTACTCCAAGGTAGGCTGGCTAAAGGAGAGTATTCGGTACGATCCGTCGCAATCCTTCAGTTGAAGAGGAATCAATGCGTGTTATTTGCGCACTCCGGACGTTTGATACATACGGTACCAGACTTTCCTATCACCTCTTCGCCAGGATCCTTGGAGGGGCACTGGGAGTACTACCCATCCGGTCTACATGTGTTTTGGGATGTGGAGAGGATGGATCGATGGGTCCCCTGGGGAGAACACTGTCGAGGTGCTGCGGGGGGTATGGATAGGGGGTCCTCTCCTCAAGGAGCTCCATCCAATGCCTTTGTATCCAAGCAGAGGCTGTGGGTCCGGGGTTCTCAGCAGCCAGTCCGTCTCGATTCCCGGTGGATGTTGGCGTCCCGGCCAGGGCTGCCGACTTTGCTGCACCAATCTGTTGTGATATCTCATTCGGACAGGATATCGAGGGACAAGTCAGTGAGTGAGGGTATGCAGTTCGTGTCTGTGAGGATCTTGGTCACAATGCTCATCTGCAGATGATGTGTCCTGATGCGTCTTTGGCCTGCGATCCTTCAGCACTCACTGGTCGGAGTGGTGGCCGAGATGTTTTGAGGCGGCTGGGGTATGAGGATCCGAGCACCTCTAATTCATGCACGGCCCATGGACTCTTTGGCATGAAACCGTTTGGTTTGGCCCTACGTACCGAGTGAGAAATGAATCCTTAGCCCAAGTTTGAAGGTGAGTTTTACAGTTACCTGGGGACGATGGGAGCGTTTGAAGATTTGGTCCGGAGAATGGAGCAGCAAGGTGTACGCCTGGAGTTATTGCGTTCTCGCTTCCCGCACGTTTGTAACGACATGAAGAGAGCTGCATGCCGCAGAGGTCAAACGCTCTGTGCAGAACTAACGGCGTCCAATCTTCGATTTCTTATCTCGCTCTCACCTATTGGTCATGAGTGGGATTGGGTGTTAGATGACGATAGAAGGATCACGATCACGTGGTAACATAGCGCTGAGAGATGAGTTCTTTCTCAGGAGGGTGTGCTGGCGTTCGCCCCTTATGGGAGAGGGTGAGAAGTTCAGTATCCTTGAGGGCATAGAATTAGAGTCGCTGCTCCTTTGTCGATTGAGAAAGAGTGCCAGTTGAGGTGGTTTTCGGGCAATCTGGTAAGGATGCCCATGGGTGACCTCCCTTGGGAGGGTGTTCCAGGCACGTACCAGTGTAGGCGGTGAGGAGACCTCGGGGAAGACCCGGACTAGGTGGAAGATGATAGTTATCTTCAACTATCTGGCCTCGGGTAAGCCTCGGGTCCCCCGTCAGAGCTGGCAATGTTGGTCGGGAAAGTGGATAAGTTGG
>OLKM01005665.1:0-16380 GCA_900291075.1 Melanogrammus aeglefinus | reverse complement strand
CGAATGCCTTGTCTCTTTTTTCACCTTCATTTTACCCAGAAAAAAGTTAACATCTAAACTTCCTTTACAAGGGTCAGCTGCGTCAAAAGGGCAGCAGTTAGTCAAATGATGTGACGTATATAATAGATAACGCATACTATACGGAGGCATTTAGTCACTGACAAACCTTTTCTCTCCATGGCCAACTGCTATCTCCATAGTCATACGTTATTTCCTCTCCTCTGTTTATGTCTCTCGCAGCAAACAGACAGAGGTGTGGTTTTCCACCAACTAAAATTCTTTTCATCCTGCTGGTAGGATGGACATGATCATCATTGACCATTCTTCCAAATGAGTCATCTTCCAACGCAGCATCAATGCTTCAAAGGAGACAAAAAGAATCACGCTAATGGCTTAGTCAAGCAGGACAATTAGGCTAAGATTATGTACTGAATATTGCAAGCTACCAGCCACCATACAGTAAATGCTTACCACCATTTTTTGCCATGCCACATGAAGTCAAACACGAACACCAAGCATTTGGAATGATAAATCCTCCTCCTTCTCTCTGATTCCTTAAAGTCAATCATTTCTCCTCTGTATTCAACTACAAAATCCCCCTTTTCAAAAGGGGACAGAGCAAACACACCCCTGCCTGTTGACAGAAGTAAGAGTTAGTAAAAGGTGCCATGACATGCTACCAGGTGTGGTGTGATTAGCCGTTACAAGCCGTTTTGGAAATCAGCCCCTAGGGTGTGTGTGTCCACTATGATGTGTGACGGATAGATGAGCAACATTTGCTTCAGTCCACTGGGTAGGCTGTTGGACTGATTTATCCAGCACACATCTAGGTGGACGCACGCCCACTTCCTGCCCCATATGATGTCATATGGGGCAGATTTCCAAAACGGCTTGCAACGGCTAATCACAGCACACCTGGTGGCATGTCATGGCACCTTTAGTAAACAAATGTGTTGCCCATGTTGGCAACATAGTGCAGGGAATAAAACAAACTCTGAATTCACCTATGACACATAATTTAACGTAATAGTACTAAGACACTATGAAATATCAAAAGCAGATATCTTCAGTACGAAGTGCAATTAACACTACAGAGACGCACTTGCCTTTGGTGGAGTTTATGTATTTCACCTCTAACATGGCAGTCTGGTCTGTGGCACTGATGGCATGTTGTTCTGCAATATGCTGAGGGGTTGCCCGCCTTCTCGCCATTTTGCCTGTAGAGAATAGATTTGATTTCTTTATTTAGAACATGTAAGCAATAAAAAGGTAAATAAAAATGAATAAATAAAAACAAAAGCAAAAACAGACACTTGCCACATGCTTGAAAGGGGAAGGAGAAAGTAAAAAAACGAACTGGTTCATACCTTAAACAGACCAATCTAGCCTGATAGTTAATATTATATTATTAACATGTCAGTATATATAATAAAAAAAGCTATAATCACTATATTTACAGAGTTCTATCAAAATAATATGAATATTAACTATATATATATATATATATATATATATATATATATATATATATATATATATATATATATATAAATACCATATATTACAAAACGACTACAGGTTACAGAGGCTCTTCTAAATTTCTGTACTTTGTGAAGATGATGTCCTTATATTTGTTTTTAAAACTGTTTGATGTTTTGGCTTTTCTGTACTTCCACACTTAATCCACAATTTAACTCCGTAGATGCTGATACAAAAGCTCTTTTTGGTTGTGCGTGTGCGGCCGACCTTGAAGTTAAACTGTCCCCTTAACTTATAACCACCCTCCCTTTCAGAAAACATTGCCTGTATGTTTTTCGGTAACATTATTTCTGGCTTGTATCTGAGAACGTTACAGTATGTTTATGGTTGTCGCCGTCGGGAAACCAGAGAACGGCGATTTAATTACGGTAAAAGGTGGCGCAGAAGATGGTCAAAATCCAAGATGGCGGACAGTGAAAATGAATTAATCTTACTTTAATCTTTCTTTAAACTGGTTTAGCTAATCCAGTGTTAAAAATTACAAACCTCGGGTTAATTTAAAACCCAGTTTAAACCTAGATTTACTAACCCATTTATTAACCCTAAACCACGTTGGTGCAACCCACCCTTAGAATCGCCCCAGCCTGCTTCAAAATGGGGGCCACGTGTATGCACAACCCTGTCCTTAAACAACCCTAAACATTCGTTTTCAGAAATGTGAAACCCATCGAGTGGTTAGTGGTGTTCGTTGATGTTCTAAATCAAGTATCGTAGCGAAATAAAGTTTCTGTCGTGTTTTATTTGGCATTTTTTAAATCCATTGATTTCTGTTGGAAGACTCGCGGCTTGATGACCTGAAACGGAAAGGGGTGCTGGTTGTAGTCCTTTCGCTCGGTTCTAGCCTCTACTGTTGATACGGAGAACCAAGCGAAAAGACTACACCCGAACGTAATCAGCCCCCCCCCCCCAGTACAAGTTCAATGGATACATAAAATGCCAAATAAAACACGATTTCGCTAGGATACTTGATTTGTAACATCAACGAACACCACTAACCACTCAGTGAGTTGCACATTTATGAAAAATAAGCAATACATTCTTATAGTATTACATTTATAAGTTAGAATTGCACATATCTTCGTATTAGCCTACCTTTATCTGACTTTCGTCGAGTATTCGAAGTATGGCGCTTCTCATCTCCCGGCCAATGTGGATGATCTCGCGTGCAGATTAGATGAGTCAGCTTTGATTGGTGATCTCGCGTGCAGATAGGTCAGCGTTTGATTGGTGGACGAAGTGATCATCTCACGTGACAGGCAGGTCAGCGTTTGATTGGTGGATGGAGTGTGTGGAGTGTGTGTTTTTAGAGCGAAAAAGTCAACCTGCAGTACCCTTTTTTAGTCTGTAGAGGGCCAGCCTCAAACACACTCAAACACACATTTGCAGATTTTTGTGAAGTGTGGGGTTTTTTTTTTTCATTTAAATTTTTGCACTAGTCATATCAGCAACGTCACCCCAATCCATTTCAATGATTTCCCTGGTGGGGTCCAGGTTTTTGTTCCCCACAAGAATTTTGTTCCCCATACCGTGAGTGTGCTGTCAGGTCTTGTTCCCCAAATAGTAATAAAGACAAACACACACACACACACACACACACACACACACACACACACACACACACACACACACACACACACACACACACACACAGAGTTGGTCTCTCAAAGTGCCAGATGTGATTCAGCTGTTTTCGTCCACCGTAAGAAAAGGAGTAGAACATGTTTAGAAAACAGATGTGTTCAGACAAACAGCACTTGCAGCTGCTGTGGTCAGAGTTAAATTGCTTTTAGTTTACATTATTCGGTTTAAAATAATAGGTTGAACTATAGACTGACAGATAGGGGGCGACGTTGGAACAATCATGCTGTTAACGCGTATTTGTTCAGTCTTTACTATGGAAGCATATATGTAGCAAAATTCAAATAGCAATGCAATTTGCAATTCAATAAGTCATTACATTATGCAATTGACAATTCATTATGCAATTTTATAATGTAATTTGTAAACACGTTATTCAAAGTGTATTTTAATATGCAAAGTGACAATGCAATCCTCAATTAAATTTGCAAAAGTTATAACAATTTAGAATATCATTTTGTCAAATTCTTTGAGTTCCTTTATTCAAATTGAAAAGCTATAGCGTCCCCGTGATTGCAATCCACTTCGCCACGCTCCGTGTGTTGTGATATTCAAATGACATTTCAATCCGCAAAACGCTTTGCAAAAGATTTGGCAAAACGTAATCCAAAACTTTTTCCAAAAAGTCAATATGCAAAGTAGGAAAACGCATCAGCCAATCAGCGTCTGGGCGGGAACTACGTCACTTGGTCGTAATTTCCTTGTTCACGTTCGTGTCAGGTCCATTGGTCACCAATTGAGGAGATTATTGATACGCTCCGAAGTTTGGCCGATGATGTGGAGAACAATCGTGTTGAAGACACAGATGCAGTAGATAGAGTGCGTGTTCTGGGAGATAGGATTCTCCGGTGCGATCCGGTGCAGGCATGTTGGTCGCTGACCCTACACCCCGCAGCTCATCTAGAGCTGCAAATGGCCTCCCGCAGCAGCTGCGCGACCGTCCTTTCCGCCATTTTCAGTTATTACTACGCAGTTACAGTAACTGGCACAATGCTAGGCATAAAAAATAACGTGACACGTGCGTGGAAGATCAGGGGCCGGATTCACTAAAGTGTTCTTAAGATAAAACTTAAGAAGATTCTTAAGAAAAAATATAAGAAGTTCCTAAGAATCTTCTTAAACGCTATTCACCATTTTTTTCTTAAGAATTGTCGATTGTCTTACGAACTTCTTAGTTTTCTCACTTAAGAAGAACTTAGATTGTTAACGTAGTAGAGGAATGCATGTAATGTTCATCCTCGTGCGCTCTTGTTGTTGCTGGAGCAGCGGGGGGGGGCTGGCCCCGTTGCTATGTTACCTGTACTTTGTTGATGTTTATGGTTTGGGTTTCACGGAGAATAAACCGTTATTTATTAAACCGAAAAAATGGAGGACAACAGTGCCAAGCGCAGCAAGAACTTTTCGAAACAGGAGTTGGAGGTGTTGGTGGAGGAGGTGGTTTCAAGGCAAAGAATATTAATGGGGAAGTTGGATAACGTAGTCACGGCAGATAATAAGAAGAGGGCGTGGGCGAAAGTTGCCCAATCGGTGTCCGCAGTGGGGGAGACGGAGCGCGATGTGATTGCAATAAAAAAAAAATGGGCAGACGTAAAATCCCTCGTAAAGAAAAAGGCTGCTGAGAGGGCGAGGGAGACGAGGAAGACAGGAGGAGGGACGTCCTCTGTTAAACTCGACGCTTTGGAGGAGAAGATTTTGGGTATGATAGGGGAATCGCTGGTAGGAGGAGTTCCAAGGAGGGGTGGACACTGGAGACAACAGCTGTATGCAGTTGCTACAGCAGACACAAACGGGTAAGCTCACAAGCTACTGTCACTTTATTGTTAGCTATTGATCATTACGTTGATCCTGTTGATGAAGCTTTTTTTTTCACTACCTAACTAATGGCGCTTTTCCACTACACTTTTCCAGCACGACTCGCCTCGACTCGCCTCGCCTCGGCTCGCCTCGACTCGGCCACGTTCCTTTTCCATTACAAAAAGTACCTACTCAACGTGGGCGGGGTCGTCATAGCACGGCGGTGCGAAACTGTGTGACACAAGGGATGTTCTATGCGCGACACAAACAACACAAACACAAACAATGGGAGGACATGGAGGCAGTGGTGTACTTGCTGCTCGTTCTGTGGCTTTTTGTCACAAACAAAGCAAAAGAAGATAGTCAGAAAAGGCTGCAGGCGGCGAGACAAAACACAACAGAAAAGTACAGGTAGAGTTTTGGAAAGCCGTACAGCAGTATGAAGCCGAAGATGAGACGAGTGACGACACTCTCTGACCAATCAGCGGCCAGCAGTGTGTCGACGTCACATTTTAGTACCGGCTTGACTCGCTTGGAACCTCACCAGAGCAGGTACTAAAATAGTACCTGGTACCAGGTACTTTCCCTAGTGGAAACGCAAAAAGAACCGAGGCGAGTCGAGGCGAGTCGAGGCGAGTCGCGCTGGAAAGGTGTAGTGGAAAAGCGCCATAATGGCCCCATTTTCCTGATTCTGTTGCTTTTCTGTAGATGCTATGGTGGACCTTGATTTGGCAGGTGATGATTTTACACCCCTTTTCAGGGGTGTATTGGAGCACTCCACCAGAGCGGTCAATGCATCGAAATCTGGATTTGACAACCCCAATGCACCTCTCCACAACACTTCTTGTTTTGCGTTGTGCACGGCTGTAGCGCTGTTGTTCAGGCTCTGTTGCTGGGTGGAGGATTGGAGTCATCAGCCATGGTCGTAGAGCGTAGCCACTATCACCTTTTATTGGTTAGGAAAGTAGTTAGGTCAATTATTGAAGTATTATACGGTGAATGATTTTGTGTAGTCTAAATTAAAATGCATCACTAGTTACTCACCTAACAACCATCTATCTGGCATTTCTCCTTCATTAAATTTTATGCCTGTTCCCGAATTCATCAATATGAAGGAGTCGTGGGTACTGCCTGGCCACCTTGCCACAAGGTCAGTAACCCTTAGAGTTGCATCACAGATCACCTGAGTGTTAATGGAGTGGAAGTTCTTTCTATTGACAAAGCCATCCTCCTCATCACTTGGTGCCTATGAAATGAATATAAGTTAGTTAGCACATTAATCCCCACGTAACACACACACACACACACACACACACACACACGTGTGTGTGTGTGTATATATATATATATTTATATATTATATATATATATTCAAGTCAATATTTTTATAAACAACATATAACAAAGCATAATGGATCCAAAATAACAAGAATACAAGAATAGGATATTTGTACATTATCATACTTTGATTGCAATATGTGTCCCATCAACTGCCCCCAGCACGTTTGGAAATCCGGCTATTTCAAAAAATTGCTGTTTGGTTCGAATGCATTCTGCGTCTGTTGCTGGAAACTTGATGAACTGCCGTGCTCTTCTACAGAGTGCATTTGTAAAATCTCTGACCACTCGGCTAACGGATGATTGGCTCACACCCAGGGTGCCCCCAACCACCATTTGAAAAGACCCAGAGGCAAAAAATCTCAGGGCAGCCATAATTTGCGTTACAACTGGAAGGGGTGACGATCGCCTTGTTTTCCTTTTCAGGTCATTCGATAGCATATCTGCTAAATAAATAATTGCAGGCCTAGGGAGCCTATATTGTCGAATCAACATGTGATCAGGGAGTATAAGCGGATCCATTCTGTCTCTCAATGGCCTTGGTGGATTTTCCTCCCTAACTGCCACCCAAAGAACTTCCATCTAAAAAAAAAAGAGTAATATGTTTTCAGTGACTTGGCTTACTGAAATGATCTAATAATCTAAATAAATACAACTGCCTTCTTGATATACTTAAGAGAAAATTGAAGTATAATCCAACATCCTTGATAACTATTACTTCTCAACACTGTCTGGTATTATCAATAGTAACTGACAGAGTTTAGGCCCATTTCATTTAATATTGTCAAAATAGGCTTTTTTGATATAATAAAACTAGTATAACAAGCTTAAATTCACAACATTGTTTAACATATAATCTTGGGTTAAGCAATATATTAATGAATTCATATAAATGTCATATAGATATGTTTAAAGAAAGACTTACCTTTTCACTGCAGCTAGTTTAAGACTGGTGAAGGGTTATCTTAACGTTGTGAAGAAATTTGAGAAGAAATTTTCAAGAACTTTGTCTTTGTTCTTAATTTGTTCTTAAATACTTTCTTAAGAAAAAACGTAGGAACTTAAGAAGAAACTTAAGAAAGAAGTTAAGAAAAAACTAAGAAATTCTTCAAGAATCTCAAATCTTCTTAAATTTTGTCTTAAGAACAAAGTGCTACTTAAGAACTTTTTTCTAAAGAATGCTTTGTGAATCCGGCCCCAGATGGTCTGACGAGGAAGTGACATTGTTCCTGCCCAGACGCTGATTGGCTGATACGTTTTTACACTTTGCATTTTCACTTTTTGGAAAACGTTTTGGATTACGTTTTGCCAAATCTTTTGCAAAGTGTTTTGCGGATTGAAGTGTCATTTGAATATCGCAACACGAAGCGTGGCGAAGTGGATTGCAATCGGGGACGCTATAGCTTTTCAATTTGAATAAAGGAACTCAAAATAATTTGACAAAATGTTATTCTATTTCTATTGTTATAACTTTTGCAAATTTAATTGAGGATGGGCATTGTCACTTTGCATATTGAAATACACTTTGAATAACGTATTTACAAATTACATTATAAAATTGCATAATGATTTGTCAATTGCATAATGTAATGACTTATTGAATTGCAAATTACATTTCCATTTGAATTTTGTTACATATATGCTTCCATACTTTACATCCATCTATCTGTTCATCTGTCTTTCTGTCAATCCCATGGACCTATTAAAGAAGGTAAATCCATCTATCGGTCTTAATGACAATTCATTAATGGGTCTTATCTGTCTAAAAGCTCTGTCTATCTGTTTGCCTGCCTGTCTGTTCATATATGGGACACTGTCTATGATATATAATATTGAAAAGAAAACGGTTATAGACATCAACAACATAAACAATGTGACATGTAGACCCTGAACCATGTGTATGGGGGAGGAGGAGAAGGGGGCGGGGCTAGGAATGGGGGAGGAGGGAAGCGGGCGGAGCTAGGAACACTGTTGCCAGATTGGGTCAGATTTCTGGCCCACTCTGGCTACACTAGGTAGGAACCGAGCCTGATGAGTCACGGTCCGCCTCCCCACATCCCCGCTGGACCCGACCGCGGTCATAACGGATGTACGCTGTTAGAGTAGCCTCCCTCCTCGGCCCCCATGGTGTATTTTCCGGGCTCTCAGTGTGGGGCTCAGTGCGGACACTCGGAGGGCCTGTACCCCGAAATGTTTGAGGGTTCGCGGCGGGTCCGCAGCATTTGGGGCGGGGTGCGGCTGGAGCTCAGCGACGATCCGAGCCCCGTCCTCCTCCACAGCTTCACCCACCTGGACCCCGACCTGCCCCGGCACCCAGAGGTGAGCTAGATTGGAGCCCCCCTTTGGTACAGGCTCATAATAACTCATAATATAATAATAGACCGGTGCCGTTATTTGGAGCGGCATATGGCTCTGGAGGTAGAGCGGGTCGGCTGGTGACCGGAAAGTCGCTTGTTCGATCCCCAGCTCCTTCTAGCTGAGTGTCGAGCAAGATAGCTCGCCCTGACGCCCTGCGTGGTTGACTCCTCCGTCGGTGTGTGAATGTGTTTGAATGGGTGAATGTTTGGCATTTTAAAGCACTTTGAGTTGCCACTGGTTAAAAAAGCGCTGTATAAATGCTGTGCATTTGGCATCGGCACAGCGAGGTTGTTTTCTGTCGCTTCTGTCACTGTATATTGCCTGGGCCAACATTTGGATTACAGCCCTAAGTGGGAATGTGTTTATATGGTCAACCATAGCCTTCTAGTTGTTATTATGGATTAATTTATTAGTTAATGTAATCTTATGGATGACCATTTTTGTCGACCCTGGATTGTCGCCTTGTTTTCCTAGTTTTATAGTTATAAGTATAGGATTTCTTAAAGTTATAGGGCTAACTATCTCTAGCATAGTTGTAACTATGCCTATATGATGGTTATAACCATATGATAGCCTAACTATATTATATAGGTCTACATTATAACACTGTTCTCCTGAGAGTCAGAGAATCAGCAGTGCATCACCATCACAAAGTGATTTTTTGTTTCATCACTTTATTTTGTTAGTTTGTTGTTGCAAACATATTTACTTTATTATTCATATTTTAGTTTGTCTGCCTTGTTGTCCTGTCCCAACCAGCCACCTGTGAGGTTCATTTAATCTAATCCTCTCACTACAACACAATTACCTAATCCTTAATCTGTTCTCTCGTAGCAGGCCCCCTGACCACAACCTGCTGTCCTCCTCGTCCTCTAGTAAGGGATAGGATTAACAATAAGCGTAGAAACCGAGTGTCCCTGCTCAAGGGAAGAGATTTCAGCTGTGAACCATACCCAAGATAGGATATATCATGTATCATTCAGGCTATATAATAGATGATCACTTTGTAAGATGTATAGGCTGTTTAGCCTGTAGTCTACCCATATCATATAGCAAAAGAATATGGTGACATAATACCAGTTATGCTTTCTAAATGCACTACTAGAACTGAAAAGGAATTACTTATTTAATCCGATGGTTAAGGTTTCCTGAATAGCATAACCTTAATAATCACATATCACTAATTACATCACATATCCCACAAATGACATCACATAGCAATAAAAACATCACATATAACTACATTAATAACATTACATAGCTACAATAGCAACACATATCACTACATTATTTTCATCACATATAATTACATTGATAACATAACACATCACTACATTAATAACATCACATCACTACAATAATGACAAACAATTACTGCGATAACAATACATATCAATGCATTAACACTGACGTCCTCATTCAGGACATCACATTAGTAACATCATCCCGACATACAGTGCATTGTAGGATGCTGTACATTAATAGCAATCCGGTATACATCAGCAGACATCACCTCAAGACTCTGCATAGCCACCCCCTCTCGCCCCTCCTAAGCACTTATTGTATGTTATATGTCCTGGCACTTAATGTACGCACTTATTGTCTGTCATACTTAGCAATAGTAGTTAGTTGTGTAGCTTCTTATCCTAGCTATCCTTTTTGTATACAGGACAGGTAATGGGTTAACTTAGGTTTTATGAAAATCATTACTGTACGGACAGCAATATATTGTTTCACCTTCTTCTGACAAATGTACTTATTGTGAGTCGTTTTGGATAAAATCGTCTGCTAAATGCCCTAAACATAAAATGCAAATGTACATTCATTTATAGTACATCATCAATAGCGTAGAGTGAGAGCTCCGATGCCTTGTTCCTACAGCAGTACATGCTTTTGGGAACGGACTCCCGGCTCCCAGTGACATCATGGTCATTGTTTGGTGAGGGAGGTCCCTGGTCAGCACCAGAACGCCCCAATGGCCTTGTTTACACCAAGCGGCAGTCATGCCCGCCTGTTTGTGAGGCCCATGGCTAACATGGAGTTCCTTGAACTGCCCCAGGTGGTTCACGGAAGGTGGATCAGAGGGACCCACGTCCAATCTAAGTGAACAGAAAGATCTTAATGTTATGCGTTTTCAAAGGTCCACGTTGACCTCTATGTTGAAGTTATTAAGGATTGAATATTCATTATTTTTGTCCATAGACTAGTGCAAGGTGTTCACCCATTCCAAACGTCAATGTGACAGAAATGGATAGTTTCCACTGAAAATCGTATACAATGGCAATGCTCTGTAGAAGGTGCCAGGTCACAGCCCCCAGCTGAGGATGTGTGTGTGTGTGTGTGTGTTTTGTGTTGTGTGTATTTTGTGCTGTGTTTGTTTTGTTGCATCAGTAGTGTAAGCTACAGCCAAGGTGAGGATACAACTAGGGCAGGGGGATGTGTAGATAACAAAAACATGCTTTTTGTGTTATGAATATAACACAAAATCCATATATTCCGGAATCCATCTATTCAGATAATTAGATAACCGCAGGTCTCTCCCTAACCCCTCTCATCTCCCTCTCTCCTTTTCTCTGACTGTGCAGATGGATGTGTAGAGGGAACAAACTGGTAGCCATCTTATATTTAGAGTGCTGACTCACTCTGGGGAGCCAACAGGATGTGTGTTGTCTTGTCTCCATGGTAATGCATCTCTGTCATTATAGCAGTCAGAAAAAATACCCACATCTAACCCTATGTTCCCTAGAGAGACAACTAACTCCCCAACCAGAAGTAATACTGGGCCAAACTTTACGTTCTCAGAGGACATTAATTTAACAATTATATGCATTCTCATACACACAAGGAAGTAGTGTGGTAAAACCAACCATAATAGGAGCCCATTTATGTTGACTCACCTAATGAGAAGGCTGATGTTGCATGCCACACATCAAATGCTTAATGTCTGGCTTAAGTAATGAGTGTCTCAGTTTTAGATCAGGATAGAGGGATAAGACATCGGGACAGGCATCAGAAACCACACAGCTCTGTTGGAAAGATCGGGATACTCAGAAGCAATACAAAGTCAAAGGGTACTTTGTCAGCCTGGCCCACATGTCGATTTGTTTAATTGTTGCCTCTATTTTATTCTGGACATTTGAACAAGGTCACTGCTTTACCTTGGAGGCTGAGGTTGAGTCCATTTATGTGGCTGAAAATGTCGGCCAGGTATCCCCATTTAGCCAACCACTAAAAACCCCTGAAGCGATGTGGGAGTTCAAACTTTGTTTGAAGAAAAAACACCCTCCCCTCATCATGCAATTCAAAAAGTCACATCAGCGCCTTCTCCCTTGAGAGTCATTTGACTCCGGTGTGTAACAGAAGTCGCTTATGGTCACTGCCTATCTCTTCACATAAAACGGATAATTAAATTGGATTGCAGGGGGAAGTCTTTTGATTAAGTTGACTGCTGGAACTGCCTCATAGTAGTCTGTAGTCTTTAAACATACAGGCTTTTTCTTTATAGCCAGCAGTTCTCTGTGTACTGCTGTGGGCAGATGCTACCAGTGGCTCCATAGCCTTTAGCCCGGTGATGACTCCACTGTGCCGGCTCTACATCAGTGCTCAATCCCACACATTTGGACCAATCAATCCCATTTCAAACTATGCACGCCTTCAGAATGTCAAAGAAGTCCTCAGCAGTTGAACACATCGTTAAAGTGATTTGCAAGGCAGGAACTCTTCTTTTATCTCTCCATTGTTTTCATACCTAATATAGGCATGCCGTAACATATTTGTTATGTTTGTCGATTTATCCAATGGCATACAAATAACTCATTATCAGCTGGTCTAACACTTTCTCGCAATATTGTCTATCTTGCGTTGGACTTAGTTATCAGACAATGAGATTAGTTTAATGGCTTGCATGACTTCTCTCCCAACATCTCCCAAACTCTATTTTTTGGCGGGGATTGAATGGGGCTTACTAGACTTGCCAATGAGCCTTTGTATTCTATATATACTCCCTGTTCCCTAGATATAGAGACAGAAAACTCCCTGTTCCCTAGAGAGAGAGACAACCAACTCCCTGCTACCTAGAGAGACAACAAATTCCTGTTCCCTAGAGAGAGAGACAGCAAACTCCCTGTTCCCTAGAGAGAGAGAGACAACAAACTCCCTGTTCCCTAGAGAGAGAGACAACCAACTCCCTGCTACCTAGAGAGACAACAAATTCCTGTTCCCTAGAGAGAGAGACAGCAAACTCCCTGTTCCCTAGAGAGAGAGAGAGACAACAAACTCCCAGCTCCCTCGAGAGACAACAAACTCCCGGTTCCCTAGAGACAACAAACTCCCTGTTCCCTAGAGAGAGAGAGAAAGACAACAAACTCACTGTTCCCTAGAGAGAGAGAGAGAGAGAGAGAGAGAAAGACAACAAACTCCCTGTTCCCTAGAGAGACAACAAACTCCCTGTTCCCTAGAGAGACAACTAACTCTTTATTCCCTTATAGAAAAAAAGAGATTTAGAAACGGAGAGGATGAGACAGGAAACAAGTCAGAGACAGACAGAGTTAGGGAGACAGGCCAAATAGAGACTAGATTAGATTGAGCTAGAGACATTGTGGTTTGCGTACAGAAATAGAACTAGCTGGAATTTGGTAAAAGAAAACCCATCCTGACACGCACACCAACTCTCTGTTGCTCACATCACAACACAAACACATGAGTGCAACTGTACAAAAACAATCAGCTGAAGGATTCAACTAAACTACAGGACCTCACCCACTGTTGTTCGCTCTCTGTTACCACGGAAACTTCCCGATGAGAAGAGAGAGAGACAGTGAGGCTGGTTGACCGAGAAAGAGAGAGTGAAAGAGTGAGATAGTGTGCCGTGAGTCCTGTTGTGGGTATTCCCAAGAGACGGTGACTGGTGTTCTAGATTACCCCATCACCCCAGGAGAATTGAGAATGGCTCAGGGATATTGGGGGCGTGGTCTCTTCTCCTCCTCCTCCTCCTCCTCCTCCTCCTCCTCCTTTTTCTTCTTCTTCTTCTTCTTCTTCTTCTTCTTCTTCTTCTCTTCTTCTCCTCCTCCTCCTCCTCCTCCTTTTTCTTCTTCTTCTTCTTCTTCTTCTTCTTCTTCTTCTTCTTCTTCTTCTTCTTCTTCTTCTTCTTCTTCTTCTTCTTCTTCTTCTTCGTCTTCGTCTTCGTCTTCGTCTTCTAAGTATATATTATGTTATTATTAATATGCAGTGATGTGCAGGGTTAACGGGTGGGGATGAGGTGGAGGAGTGCCTTTTAAATATTTAACCACAGTAACATTTGAAGATGCACCTAGTTAGCTGATGATGGTGCTGATGATGATGATTCTGTTGCTGCTGCTGCTGCTGATGATGATTATGATCATGAGGGTTTTTCTGGAAACGAAGAGACTGACGTATTCCCCCTCTGCTCCTCCAGAGCTCCACCCAGGAGATAGGAGAGGAGGAAGAGGATGGGGCAGTCTTCACCATCACCCTGAGGAAGGTGCAGCTGCACCAGTCGGCCAGTAAAGGGCAGCGATGGCTGGGCGTGGACACAGACTCCGCCCTCAGCCTCTACGAGACCTGCAAGGTGCGCACCATCAAGGCGGGGACCCTGGAGAGGCTGGTGGAGTACATGTTGAAGGCGTTCCGCGGGAAGGACTCCAGCTACGTCACCATCTTCCTGTGCACCTACCGCTCCTTCGCCAGCACGCGGCAGGTCCTTGACCTGTCTGCTCAACAGGTGTGTGCCGATATAATATATACTATATGTACCTGAATAAACTACAGGTCCTCGACCTGCAGCTCAACCGGTACCACCAATACATGTGTACTATATAATATACAATATGTACCTGAATATACTATGACATGAATACACACGCTATATACCATATGGACCGGAACACACTACCAATATATACATGTACACTAGTATATACTAGCAAGACTACATTAATACATACAATATATACCATGCATACACGAATACACTACCAATATATACCTGCATATACTAGAAATACTACATTGATCCACCATATATACATGAATACACTACCAATATATACCTGAATGTGCTAGAAATACTACATAACATACAATATATACCATGTATACATGAATACACTACCAATATCTACCTGCATATACTAGAAATACTACATTGATACATACGATATATACCATATATACATGAATACACTACCAATATATACCTGAATGTACTATAAATACTACATAACACACAATATATACCATGTATACATGAATACACTACCAAATACCTGAATATACTAGAAATACTACATTAATACATACAATATATACTATATATACCGGAATATACTACCAATACATACCTGAATATACTAGAAATAGTACATTAATACATACAATATAAACTATATGTACCTGAATATAATACCAATATATATACCTGATTGTAATATAAATAAATGCAACCATTAAATACAACTACTTACAGTAATAAACTACATACAACCAGAAGTCTGAACTAGTGAAAGCTCTCTTCAGGAAAGCTAAACTAATGAATGTCAACAACCTCCAGGTATGCTAAACTCCAGAACCTTCCAGCCATGGCGGCCCACAGAGTGTGTGAAGACGACCGCATCGAACTGAGGAAGTATGTCGCATATTTTACATTCTTCAAAAACACGGACTGTAGAAATCTAAAGTTAACCGTATTGTTCTTTTTGAGACCAAGGCCGCTACAGCTAGTTAGCCGCATTCTTTAAAGGGAGGCAAAGCGGTAGACCAGTCTGACTGCATATGTAAATAGTAGTTATATTTTATTATGTAGTGGATATCTGTACATTTTATACACTATTCCTCTTGTTTTACATAGAGCATGTTTTCTATCTATCTATCTATCAATCCATCCACCCACCCACCCACCCCACCACAACACACACACACACACACACACGCACTCGTCCAATTGTTTTATATAAAGCATATCTATATATGTTAACACCAGTCAAACTATAAATAATGACTCTATATATATAATAGTTACACTACGATGTATATAGGGTAGTTAACCTCTCCCACTCCGTCAGCACGGTGTCGTCTATCCTGGCGCGCGTGGTTGGGACCAGTACTCTGAGGACTTCTGGTCGCCCCCGGGACTACGGCTGTCTGCACAGCTGCTTTCCCTACCTCCACAAACACTTCCCCGAGGCTCGGACCTGGAGCGCCGAGCCACAACCTGCTGGCCCACTTCCACCGCCGGCAGGTCACCGAGCCAGACCCCGACGGTAAGGGTCAGGGGTCAGGGGTCAGGGTTGAGACTAGACTCATGTGGATACAGGTTAACAGTGCATGAAAGAGCCGGTAGGGGTTAGACAGTGATTACAGAGACAGGTCATTAAGGAGCCGGTAGGGGTTAGACAGTGATTACAGAGACAGGTCATTAAGGAGCCGGTAGGGGTTAGACAGTACAGGGCCAGGTCGTTAAGATGTTGAATACAGAGACAGTTATTTAAGGAGCAGGTAGGGGTTAGACAGTACAGCGACAGGTCATTAAGGAGCAGGTAGGGGTTAGACAGTATAGAGACAGGTCATTAAGGAGCAGGTAGGGGTTAGACAGTACAGAGACAGGGCATTAAAAAGGAGCCGGTAGGGGTTAGACAGTGATTAACGAGACAGGTCATTAAGAGCAGGTAGGGTGTAGGACAGTGATTAACAGAGACA